>OMNM01037786.1:0-27529 GCA_900302745.1 Parablennius parvicornis | reverse complement strand
GCAGGTGACGCCTGGCTGATGCTGGAGGGGATGCTGTGGTGATCTGCAGGGCTGCCGTCGGCGCTCGCCCCATGCTGCCCGAGGTCCGAGTCGCTACCCTCCTCCGATCGGCTCCGGTTGGCCTCCGTGTCCTCGAAGCTCCCAGAGAAGTCGACGACGAGACTGGTGGGCCTCGTACAGCGGGGTCGCCGGTAGGAATCCCGCTTGGCGCCGTCTTTCCCGAAGGCGGAGGGGACCGGGTCTTCCTGGATGCGGCTCGCTCTCGTCCCCATCTCGGGCTGGCTACTCGGCTCAGCTGGCTAGCCGAACTGCTTCCTCGGAGCTAAACACCACCGAACGAGGGGACGGCGTAACCTCGAAACGACCCTCAAATCACGAAAGATCCGGCGTTGGACTGTCAATATCAACAAAGAATGGAGAACTAAGTTTGAGAGAAGGACTGTTGCGCTTGGTCTTTCTCTTTTCCGGCCTCAGTTTGTCCTTACTCCCCACATTTTCCTTTCTTTTTCGCCCTGTGCTTCACTGCTGCAGCGGAAATACAGCATACACACTTCCTGTTTGAGCCACACACCAATTTTTACGGTAATAAATCTCCAAATGACCCTAAAATGTAATGGGCTTCTTAAAACCCGACACAATCATGGTGTGTTTTTCATTTTTTATAGTCATTCCATCCCCCCACTTAAGAACCACTCTAATATTTAATCAGGCGTTTGATAAATTATTACAGACACGTGCGTTACCGTTATTACGGTAACAAAAAAAAAAGAAATACACATTACGACCAGAGCGTCTTCTTGGCTGACGAGAAGTCAGTCAGATGTTCCGGTGAGGTCGTTTACGGGAAGTGGGCGAACTGGCATATTTTCCTTCGGGGATTTACAAACCGATATTAACTCTACAGCACGTTGAAAGACTACATCGCACTCCAGTGGGCGTGTTTGTTGACAGTCCCGACTCTCCTGCGAAGGAGAACTTGGGGGGATTTGCGGTGAGTTTTTAGCGTCCAGCTCATTACTCGTCCCACCACGCCTATCCCAAACAATCCAAGAAGCGCATTAAAAAAAAAGAAATCCTGGCCTCTGCTTGATGTTGCCAGAAATACACGTAATTCATGGACGTCACATTTACTGTCTACCCTTTTATTGCCACACTTTACATCTCACAGTCACACGAGTAAACTTCATGTGTAATGTATCCCTGTTGGAGCATTAATTAGTATAGATATATATAGCGTTGTCACGCCAGCCCCCACTTAGGAAAACAGTCAAACCAATCGCCGCTCTGTTTAGCAGTACGCCATCACACCATGCATTACTGCAAGTGTGTCCTAAAGGAATTTCAAAGTAAAAGTGACATTCGAGTGCACGAGACCTCTGTTAGTTAATACAACAAAAATTAATACTATTGCTAATAATATTGGGCAACGGCAAAGCTAATAAATGAGTGCATTATTAATACTTAAATAACCACATTAGGAATCAAATCATCATACAACGTACTGCTCACAGAAAAAAAAAACCAACAAACGAAAATACAACCTCAGTTTGTCAGTAGTGTGCTATTAATGTTACTATGATACAATTAACATCTTCCCATTCTGATGTTGTCTTTCAAATTAAAAGCCAATAAAACAGTATATCTTTGCAAAATTGAGATTAGTATTAGGTTAAATCCCATATTACTTCAGATCGATAATTGACCAGTTCAGGATCTGACAATATGACATCGTATGCAAATAATGCAGAAACTACTCTCCTCCTTTTCAGTCTCTTTACAGACATTTACACAAACTAGTGCGAAGGCTGGAAGAAATCACACAATTACTTTCCAGTCTTCTGTGTGTTATTAAACCTACAGTTTTCATTCAGATGTTCCAATGTTTTTATTTTGACCTGACACATCAGAATATCTTGATATTAATTGAATGGTATCCTGTGATGATCCACTATCCCTGTGATATGGAATGCCTTTTTGATAACTAGTAATTTTAGACATAATCCAGGAGATGTCATATTGAGTGTTTGGTCATATTCAAACTTTCCATTGGCTTTGATTTTGAAATGACTCATCTGATTTGGTTTGGACTTTGATAGTAGACCACTTCAGGATTTCACTCATAATCTGACATGGAATGGTTTTTGTCAACAGTATAATATAATATAGTATAGTATAGTATAGTATAGTATAGTATAATATGCAAATTTGTTGGACTTTTACCTTGAAAGAAATTATTAGAATGCTGATGTTTATGGTATTATAGTAACATTAATATATCACTGACTGAAAAAGTGTTAGTGTTGATAAGGGTGAGATCTCATTCACTGGAAACCCACTTCATTTTGAAATCTGTTTGAGTCTTCTTTACAGTAATGCAGGTGTATGGGGGCGCTGCTAAACAGAGCTGTGGCTGGCTTGACTGTATTTTGTGAAATGGGGGCTGGCTTGACACCAGTTATAGACGTATTCATGCTAACTTTTGGGTTCTGGCTTTTTAGTGTATTTGCGTCAATGTTTTTTGTCTTTCTTGGTGTTTTTTTTTTTTTTCAATGATCTGAGTTTCCCAATGTCTCTTTTTATGGTCTGCTGTCAGCTCTTGATTGTTAGACTTTGCTCCCTTGTGCAACACTCCCTTAAAGGGCACAATGTTTGCTCGACAGTTGAAAGAATGCAGATGAACTTGCAAAGCCTAGTACCGTCTCATGTGAAGGATTATAGGATATATGCGTGTTGGCTCACTGATTGATTTTTTTCCCTGCAGAGATGAAGGCGTTGACTTTGCTGCATTCAAATGTTGGACAGCAACCGCAGCAGACATCATGTGGGAGAAGCTTGTCTTCGAACTACTCTCCTCCAAATCTTGAGAATAAGTACTTAGCCCAGGTCTCAGCGATGAAGCCAGAGTCCTTCTCTCAACTCATAAATGTGGCATTACAGCCCACATCTTGCCCCTCTCTTCAACCCTCTGCTCTGTGTTCTACTTCATCCTCTCTTCTTTCCTCCTCTCCAAATGCACCCTCGCTCTCCTCACCCCTCCTCAGTACCCAGAACAAGTTCTTGACCACCAGTTCCCTTTGTCCCTCTTTTCCATTGACCTCCACCGTCACCAGTGACACTCTGCCCACTGCAACCACGACAAGTGGTGCTTCACTCAGTCGCTTTGCACACCCTTTTTCACTTTGCCCCCAAGTACTGGGCAGAGAAAAGAAAAGGGTTGATGGAGAAGAAGACAGAGAGGAAGTATCTGGCGTGACGGAGTCCTCTTTTGAAGAAACAAGTGAGGTGTGGTAAATCTTTATTTATCGTTTTACAAGTCATCATTTTAGGTTTTAGACTAACCTCAACTCCATGATGATGATGATGTTATAATTTAATGTTTTGCGCATCAGCAGTGTTCTGAGACACAAGATACTTTGTCTCAAGAAGAAAGCATGGTGGAGGAGACTGATGGTTTGGGAGCTGAGACGTTAAAGGCCTCTGACACCAGATTAGAGGATGACGACTACGAGGACATTGAGATGGACTTAGAAGATGAATTTCCAGAGATTGATAGAGAAAATGAAAATGTTGAAGAGGAGCTTCGGGACCAAAAAGTAAAACGCTATTTTTCACAAAGAATATACATGCCGATTTACCTGCTTTATTTAGAAAAAAAAAAAAAAGATATACAAAATCATGTGTCAAACAGCATGCAACAATGCTGTAATCGTGAAAAAAATAGAATCCCAAACATCAGTGTAAAATATTATATATAAGCCATATTCGATCTAAACACAGCTCAAACACCAACTCCAAATCAATATATTGTTTTTTAGGCAACCACCTTTGAAATTCTTTCCACATACAACCAATAGAAGCAGAGACTCCACACATTATGAAAACACTGTATAAAGAGGATATCTTTTTTTTCAGCAGAAGCCTTAAAAAATTCTTCATTTCAAAACATTAACTGAAACTTCTGGGTGCTGATTAAAATGACATTAACTTAGCACGTATCTGCTTGTTCCTCAGTATCTTCTGTTGAATATGGTGAGCTCCTCTCTGATTCTGAACACTGCACCTCCTGGCCAAAAGACGTGGAAGTCAAAGAAAGGTATTTGGCATAAGATCCTAAGGCTCGTCAAGGATATTTCTGCCAAAGACCCAGAGTTTATTCTCAAGGTACGTATAGGTTTTGAGTTGATTTCAAATTGAAGTGAAACCTTCAATTTCTAAAAACTATATTGATGTGCTATTTTAATAGGTAATCAGTTAAACAAATCATCCTGACACTTATATACAATTTAGAGTCTCCAGGTAGCCACAAGTCTATGTTTTGGACTATAGAGTGAAACCTGAGTACCTGCGCTTTTTTTTCACTCACGATAAAGCAAAGGTGCCGACCACTACTCCATTGTACAACCATTACAATCAAGCAATACACTGCATAGTGCCTATCTTCCAACAAGATCAGTTTGCTTCTGGATTCACACTAACAAAAGTTTAAGATTAGTGCCGCTCCAAAAAAAGACTAATCTCTACATGACCTGTCATTGTTGACTATAGAAAGAAAAAACTTGATTATAAAGCCATTGCATTTTTTTTTTACCGTCTGTCATGTAAGTACATATATAATTAGAATAATATAAATAATTTCATATTTTGTTTGTTACTATGAAATACAGTTGTTGTAGTAGCACCATATTTGCTGTAGACATTGTTTCATGTGTTGCATTTCAACATCAGTTTCATATCATCGTTGTATCTTGGTGCATTGAAAAATCTGAGCCAAACACGGTCCTTGGTTCAAAGCTCAGAAATAACTCATTTGGATGATTCCAACTCGGTGTGTTCTCTCCTTGTTTGCTATCCAGGTGGCGTTGTACTCCCGACAGAAGTTAAACATCCGTATCACTACAAACTTCTTATTGGCCCTGGCTGCCAGTCTCCCCGAAACCAAGTCGCATGTTCGCAGATACTTCTGTGCCTCCGTCCAGCTGCCCTCTGATTGGCTGGAAGTGGTCAGAATCTACTCAACAGTAAGTTTCAGGGAATACCTACTGTAGATGTTGAATCCTGGATCTTTGACTTCGTGTAAATCTTGTCGCTGTTTGATTTCAGTGCTTCAAGCACTCCCTGCCTTCGTGCCTGAAGAAGGCCTTGGTTGACAAGTTCAAGCAATTCAGCGAGTATCAGCTGGCTAAATACAATACACGCAAACATCGCTGTAAACACAACCGGAACAAGTCCAAAAGAAAGGTACAGAGACCGTTCGCTTCCAAAAATAAACTCGTCATAATGCTGAGAGACCAAATATTTAAAAATCAGAGATAATTGTGTAACAGCTTGAGTTCTTGTTCACGCAGTTTTGCCTTTTGCTGGTTTCTGTAGCTCATATTATTAAATAATTCTTTGTTGTAAATGTGTGTGATTTTTAGAAACCAAGTACCCAACAGCTGAAACAGTGGGCAAAGACGCTGAGATCAGATGAAACTATCCTGAAGAAATTTGTAAGTCAATATACATGCACTTGTTATAATCCAAATATCTTAAATGTTTTTGCTTACTGAAAAAAAAAAATTCCTTTAAATGTTGGTTTCTGATGCTCCTGTGGATATGACTTTTGATTTAGAAAATCCAGCAAAATAATTGAATACATTTTACAATAAATGTTTCTTGCTATTTTGCTTTAGTTTACTGTGTCCAAACCAAACGAGCACGTGTGTGTGTGTGTGTGTGTGTGCAGTTGCACCTAGATGCAAAAAAAGGCAAAGTGGATAAAAAGCAGAGTGACTTCAATCTAAAGAAGCTGATAAAGAGGCTTCACATCAAAGAACCTGCTCACCACGTTATGGCCATTCTGGGGAAAAAGTAAGACACACATACCAGTGTATTATGGATGTGAGGCTACTACATAGTGTTAATATTTTTCAGTCACTCAGGTAAATTTTGGCTGGAACCTGCCACGCTTTACTTTTAACAGGCATGATAATAACTGATAAAAATGCAGAAGCACACCAGAAATATTGAAATCTTTTGTAACTTTTTTGTGATTCTTGACCGAGTTTTCTATATGTACAATCAGAAAAATTCACTTCCCTTAGTTTTAGTTTTTGAAATGAATTGTGCTTTTCTTAAAAGGTACCCCACTGATCAGAGAGCGTTCAACCGTAGTGGATTAAAGGGCGAGTGGGACCCCGACCGGGCTGGACAGCGAATGAAGCTCCAGGAGGCCCAGACGTGGGAACAGCTGGTCAGTCTGGAAGGCAACAAAGCTGCTACCTGGGAGAAGCTCATAGGTCTGTAATGAAAATCCAAACTCTTTCAAACTGACTGATAACAGTGTCATTATTACATCTAATTTCCTAATTTCAGGAAAAAAAAATATTTAAAATTTCCTAAAATGCCCCATCTTAATATTTTTGTCTTTACTTGCCTTCATGGATTCAGTCTCATATTTGAGTCACACGTCCCTTATTGGAGAAATAATTCTTGTAAACTATTCATTCCAATCCAAAACAAGAAAGTGTACACATACCTTAAAATGTTGTTTATTCAAAAACACATATTGTACACCCACAAACACACGTATGCACGCGCAGTGATGATAATTCTTCTGCTGTACAGACCGCAAGTCTCTTCCATTCATGGCCATGCTGAGGAACCTGAGGAACATGATTGTTGCGGGCATCAGCGAGCAGCATCACGACAAGATCCTGAAGAGGCTGACTGACCAGGTCTGACAGAGAACCGATAAATGGATGACTTGTTGTTCACACACACTCGCACACTAGTATTGTTGGCTGTAACAATTTGTGTTTTCAAACCACTGAGAGCAACTTCAATGTCTTATCCCGAGGACGCTTTGACACATGGACACCCTTTCCAAGAGCTATATGAAATTCTAGTGTGGTTACTTTCATGCTAAACATGAAGATTAATGGTGTCAAGGCATCATGCTTATACTAGTTTGAGCAGGTTATGGCTCAACCCTCCCAGTGCAAAATGTGTGTCTAAGCTTACTGCAGGAGAGTTTTATTCTGTAAAATTGGAAAATGTGAATTGACAGAAAATTTAACCACCATCTTTACAATTAGGAGACGATCCACTTTACCATCTTAGCCCCAGCCACATTATGTTCTAACCCGGTGCACTTGTTTTTATTGTGATTTGACTCCTAAAATTGAGTAAATTAAGATTTTTTTTTTAACATTTGTATCTTTTGCAGAAAGCGGTCATTGAAAGCCGTCAGTTTCCTTTCAGGTTCCTCTCTGCTTACAAAGTCATGTTGGAGCTTCTCCCTGTTGGTGAGATACATCAGGCATCAACAGAAACTGACCGACTTCACACTCACATCAAGAAATCTTATATTTATGCATTTTAGGACTTGCCCATATATCACAAATTTGCACATCATATATTATTTACTGTTAAGTTTCAGCCCTGGTGGTCTTAGATTACATTTCATAATAGCCTTTACTACATTTATTGTAAGACACAAGAGCTCCAAAAACAGAAATGAAGGGTATGCATCAAGGAAACAGGCCGAATTGAACAAACAAATAGATAAGTGATGTCTGTGACTGCGCTGTTGATCCATTCTGCATTATTCCATTCATACTGATCACAACTAACGGTGGGAAATGGCCAGGGTTCACCCTGGACAGTTTCCCGGCTTGTCACAAGACAAACAGAGAAACAGACAATCATATACACAATCACAAACACCTATGGGCATTTTCAGATCTCCAATATATTATGTTTTTGCGGCGTGGGAGGAAACTTGTGACCTAGAAACCTGCAAACCGCTAAACCATCATCCAGGAAACTACCAGCAGCACAACTGAGACTGAACTAGATAAAATTCATGATGATGCTGATTCAGACCAGTCACCTTTTTTAGACTTTATTTCAGGGAAATGTTTTATGTTATCAGCTCTAATTTAGTTTCTAACTAATTTTATTTATACTTAGAACACACGTCAGAGCATGTACTTAAGAAAGTTAAAAAAAAAAAAGTAGGAACAACCTTGTCAATCAAATATAAATGCACAAGAATCTCCATACCTATTCAATTAATAAAGTCCACTATGTAAAATGTGCTTACTCTTTCAGAAAAATGCACACGACACCGATTTAATTTCTGCTTGCTCTTGAGTGTAATTACTATATGAGTTAAAATATAAGAGCCCCTTTACAATGATCATAATTGGGGCAAATATGTGCACTTTCAACATTGTTATCTTTATTTTAGAAAACAATACAGCACAATGAAATTTGGCTTCACAACCGTTTGTCAAAGCTACTTTGTTTTAATCATACATTCGAAATGAAAAATTACATAAAGTGAGACATTACTGCAATAATTTTTAAGCTATTCATTTCCATTACTTATTTTGCTGGTAGTTGACATTCATGTTATGAACAAGATTCTTTATTTATTTATTTTATTGTTATTTTTTTTTTAGCCAATGCAACCCAGCCAGCATTGGCCAGCCATGACAAGATCCTGCGAGGCATCGTGAAGAAAATCCCCAAGAGCAGTCGCTTCAGCCGTGTTCAGTGGGAGACGACGAACAGAAGCAGGCTGAAGGTGGCGCTCGGCGTGCCTTTTGTCTATCGAATGTACCAGCAAAAGAAGGCCCAGTTACAGAAAGCAAGGTGTGTTTTTTTAAATGTCTGCTTATGTTTTTTTAAAGAAGGCAACACCAACAGTAACTTACAGTAGAAAAAATTAACAGCTGGTTAAATACATGAGGTCTATCCAGCCATGTCTGGAGAGGAAATTGGAAGAATAGTACATCAGATAAATTAAAGGATTTCAAAGTGTCATTCATCAAAGCTGATGCGGAAAATCTCGACAAACTGGTTCACTGCCACATTTTCAAAGGGTTATGTAGTTTAAAGAAAATGTAAAACTTAAACCAAAGGTTTAGATCTTCTTTGGGTCTTTGAGTTAAAATTCTCTCCATATGTGTACACACAGGCAGAAGGTGTTCACTGTGGCACTGTTGGACCGTTACCGCAAAGCTCTGGAGACTGCAGTGCAGATCTCCTGCCGTTACAACCTGCCTCCGCTCCCTGGACGGACAGTCATCATTTTCCCCTCAAATGTGCATATAGACACGGACTGGCTCAGAAAACAAGACTTCTGCCTCCCTCCAGACCCAGAGCAAAAAGACAAAAAACAGGAGGATAACAACTCTTACCGCAACAGAAAGAAGAACATTGAAGAGACTGAGGAGATCCGGCCCTCTGTGAGTGATTGTGCTGTTTCCGTTTTGTGTAATAATCGTAAACCGATGAAATAAGCAAACTTGTCTCATGCGTGTACCCTCGCAGGGACAAGAGGTGATGGCCTTGCTCGCACTGATGATCAGGAGCTGTGCAGAAGATTGCCGGCTTTGCACATTTATTTACGATCACTGTGAAGAAATCACACTGAAGTCTGATGTCCTTTTGGATAACGTGAGAACTGTGATCAAGCAAATGAAGGTCAGGTTCTTTCTCTGTCATAGTCCCTTGACTTATGTACACACTGCAACATTTTTATCTCATTTTATTATTTTGTAAAACATTTTCTTAATTTGCCTGGGTAATAGATAATGTCGACTCTTACACAGGCATGTGAAAACAAACCCCACGAATCTAAGGACTACAACTTCCTCGGGAGCGAACTGTTGGCAAAGGGAAATAATGTAGGTTTATTTGTCAATATGGATATTTTTTGTAATTTTTTTTTCTAAGAGATGTTTGATGCTACTTTTATTTCTCCACTGCTGCTAAGTGGTAGTTTCAAGTTGAATTTCCTCTTGAGTTATTTCAACATTTTCCTTTTTGTTCAAATCAAGTGCACATCTGGCCATTATGGCTGCATACATCATTGAGGAAAGCTGGTTATTTGCATGCAACCTGAGCAGAGTATAAACCGAACTGAGGGCAGAAAGAAGTAACATGGAGTAGGGATTGATTGGTTTCCATTTAAAGGAATAATGCCTGCGGATAACAAAAGTATTTGTAACTATGTGCAGGCTGCTTTATCAGCCTCAAATAATTTTTCATTCCAGGTGGACAACATCATCGTACTTACTGACAGTTGGCTCTCTGGTGAAGTTGAGTGGACCATCAACCGCTACAGGGCTGACGTGAACCCCAAAGCCTTGGTCATGCTAATCTACTTTATGGAACAGTAATAATGTTTTGTTTTTGTGATGAAACATATGTGTTGTTCTACTTGGATATGACTCTCAGTAATGAGAAAATACCTTGATGACTGCTTTGCCTGATTGCAGATACATTAAATAAGATGATGCATTTGTTCATCTACGTTCTCATTTGAGCTTACCCTCAATGTTTGTGCTTATGCCTAGTTATCACAACTATACCAGCATTACCCCTGGAGCCAACACTGTGAAGCTGGTTGGTCTCGGTGAGCAAATCCTGAGGTAAAGCACATGAATTTATTCTGTTTCTCTTTTGTTTTCATCATGTCATGGGATAAGTTGTTTTTATTTTGTCATAGCGTAAGTGTTTAATCTATGCCAAGCTGTTGACTTTAGCAACATCAGAAAGAACATACCGTACTTGTATGGAAGATCGAGATATTTGTAATAAAACTTTCTTGCTTTCTGGCCAAAATTAGACTTGGGTATTTAACTGTGCAATTAGATTTGTGTCAGAGCGGGGATCCTCCAGGCTGCTGGAACATGTGGAGAATCTGGACAGATTGTACAACATTAAACCAGCAGAGGGCACTAAAGGCACTCCAACCACCAAGGATGTTGTAACGATACCACCCAGTCCAAAGCTGAGGTAATATTTCCTTAAAGGGACGATATGTCAAATGTATTATGTGCTCGACTAGTTCGTTAGATTACTAACTTCAGGACTCATACGTGCAGCAATACTGATAGTCATAAATCAATGGATATACTTATATATGCAAGTTTTGTAACCTTGACTCATGCACTTGTTTCCAGGTGGCAAGGTGTGCGGGTGTTCATCTCCTCCACCTTTAGAGACATGCACTCTGAGCGTGACGTCTTGGTGCAGAGCGTCTTCCCAGAGCTCCGCCGTCGTGCCGCACCGCACTGCCTTTACCTGCAGGAGGTGGAACTGCGCTGGGGCGTGACGGAGGAAGAGTCAGAGCGGGCCACTGAGCTGTGCCTGTCGGAGGTGTGTCGCAGCCAGATGCTGGTGGGAATTCTGGGGGAGAGGTACGGCCAGGTGCCCGATCGGCCTGCCCTTCCTGACCTGCCGCAGTACAGCTGGGTAAGACTTGTGAAAAAGAATTAAACCAGTGCAAAGTGGAGCTGTGTTTCATTCCCACTGCTGCTCGAATCCATAATTCTATCATTCTGACACAGAAACTTTTACGAAGCCTCAGCATGAAATTACACATGATCTCTCATTATGCACGGCTCAAAAATGAATCCAATTTACCCGTTCTCAATTAATGAAATATTGCCATTGAAAGTGTTTATTGATAAGATACTGTCAGCAAATTAATGTGGGAACAATACATGGAAACCAAAATCACTAACTCTGGACTGGTTTCTGAATTCCACCCCAAAACAAAGTGGAAAACTCTGGAGTCGTTCCCCCGAGTAGCTGTGACGATACATAAAGTACATGACGGTACACAAAATCCCAAAGATTCTCGTTCAGATTCAGAACTGGGGGGCGGACGGGCCAGCCAATAGCATCAATGACTGCATCAAAAAGGAACGAGAGAAACTCTTTGGCCCCTTGAGGATGAGGATTGTCATGCACCAGAATAAAATCGGAGGCCACTGCACTAGTTTATGGTGGTGTCCTAGAATATCATCCAAGGATTTTCCTTCACAGTCCATCACTGATTCTCCACCAAACCGATCATACTGAAGGATGCCCTTCGTCTTATACTGTACTTGTTGTGCACCCACAGCAGATTCATTATTTGTGTTGCAAAGGCTCAACTATTCAAGAAACTCTGCAGAACTACTCCTGAATAGGGGCCATTTGGCTTATTGTCTCGTCTGTCCAGTTGCCACAACAGCAGGTGAAATTGATTCACTATTAGTATTGCCCCCCAAGTGGACATCTTGATATCCCAGGACGCTGATTGATTTGACTTTATGCCGTGATCATTATATGTTCCCCTTTTCTTTTTTGTTTTTTTTGAGCAGTGAATCATATCTTTAAAATGTATATCTGAATTAAATTGTTAGCACAATGTTTTATAAAGTGTATATGTATATAATGTAAACAAATCAAAAGTTATGTACTCTTAAAAGAACAATAAATGTTTTTTGTACATATATTTGTACAATGTATTTATATTATCAAAATAAGGAAATACCTGCAAAACCTTTCAAGCATCATATTGTGACATTTATGTGACATTTTACATCAAATAAACTGCTAGTTTTTTTTAATTATCATTAATGTAGTTCATTTTTACAACACTGAGGCTTAAATTAAGACTATTCACTTTTCACAGTCAGTGTGAGTCTGATTTCAAATGGGTAAGGAGGGTATTCATATGTAGTTTTGATTTGAGCTAAACGGAAGATAAATATGACACAGCCTGTTGGGATGCTGATATGTGGGCATTTCTCATGTCTCTGAATAGAATTACATGTGATTTTCATCTGAAGTGAGAACTTAGTTTATTTTTCTCTTTGTGTCCAGCTGGCCACTGCCCCTGAAGGTTTGTCCGTCACAGAGATGGAGATCCGTCAGTTCCAGGCTCTGTACCCCGATGTTGCACATGAGCGGATGTTCTGCTATTTCCGAGACCCGCAATTCATCAAGTATGCACTTTGAATGTGTTGATATTTAGTGTGAAATGAATTCAATGAGTTGTTCACGTAGTTAGTGCAATATATAATAAAAATATGTTATATAATAAAAAATGTTTTGTGCTGTGTTTGTCCTCTTTTCCCAGATCAGTCCCTGTTGCTTGGAGATCACAGTTTGCCCCTGAATCACAGGATGCTGAGCAGAAGATGACCAATCTGAAGGAAACACTCAGAGCAAACAACATTAAGATCACTGAAAAGTGAGTGTTCTCACTCATGTCCATCATTAAAATTAAATGCCATCTTTTTGGAATACATCCCACTTCAGGTTGTATATTTGAAATGATGAATAACTTTGCAATACTAAATGAACAGTAGCGACACGATGGGAGCTTTTCCTTGAATTTTCTCGTATGCCGGTCGTAGTTACTCGTGTGAGTGGGGAGGTGTTGTGGAAGGGAAACCGCATCTGAAAAAACTGGAGGACTTTGGCAAAGCCGTTCTGGAGGACCTTTGGATGGCTGTTAAGAAGCAGTTTGTGGATGTGAGTAACTCTGAACATGGACCGAAGTGAATGCTTTAAAATGATAAAAACTGGACCATTTTATTTTATTTTTAATGTTGTTGTTTTACAGTTTCTGTCGCTTTTAAATATTACAGAAGACTTAATTATGATGTCAAACACAGTGCAATATGAGTTATTATTTGTTGGGTATTTTGCATTGTTAAGCTCTTAATTCTACTGAAGCATTTGTTCTTCATCACAGGAGTCTGAGGAGCACGAGGTCACATCAGAGGTTTATGAGCAGGAGGTCCACCAGGGGGCACTACAGAGGCAGTTCTTTGGCAGGTCCAAGCTGCTGTCGGCTGCGGTGGAGATTGTAGACCAGGTTCAGACCAAGGGACACATGATGGTGGTGGAAGGAGGACCTGGAGATGGCAAAACTCTCTTCATGGTAAATCTATTAGAAGATTTCTTCTTACAAGAAGTTTGATTAAATTTGCTAGATGACTAAATAATTTTAGCTTTGATGGAACACTAACTGGATTTTTATAGTTTGCTTGCAAATAATTGATTGAATGACTTTTAACGCTGCATTAAAAACAGTCACATTTTGTTCATGTACTTGTTTGTACACTAAAATGTCAAAATTGTTAAATGGGCACTTTACTTGTCAGATATTTTTTCTATCACTATTTTTTGTGATTTCTTTAAACTATGAAATGTTAAAATTTTGAAAATGTAAGTCTTGAAAAGGCCAATAGCACACCAAAAGGGTTAAAATAAAAAAAATCTCAATGAACTCTGTACCTTTTTTTTTTTTCTTTTTTTTTTAAACTTGATCAACATAGCTTCAGTAAAAATCTAATAAACCCCCTGAACTCTTACTTCCTCACACACAGGCTGCTTTGGCTGACGCTCTCAGGAAAGGACAGAATTCCAGGAAAAAGCTCGTCTGCCATGTCATCCCCTACTCAACAGCTGCTAGCCAATCGGCACGCTCTGCAGAAAACCTTCTTCGGTGCCTCGTTCAGTTGCTGAGGAAGATTGACGACACACGGGAAGAATTGCCTCTTCCTCGCTCGTACAAGTATGTGACTTTCACATAACTTTGCTTTACAATAGGTTTCCATCTGTGTTGATGGGAAAAGATTTTTCTTTCTTTGATCACAGAGATTTGCTGGTAGAGTTTCACTCCACCTTGATCGCCATAAAGATGACGAAGCCTCTGGTGCTGCTGGTCGATGGAGTAGATCTCATCAGAGACGGCAGAGGTCAGCTGAGCTGTGATTGGCTCCCACCGAAGCTTCCAAAGGTCAGTGGACTGCATACGCAATTTGTCACTGATGCTGCCTCATGCAAGTCAAATAACAGGACTGGACATGTTCACACACCTTTTTAAGGCATCCAGTGAAATGTTGAAATCGCTGTGACATTGGTAGGTGTCCATCTAAAATGATGGTTTCAAAACTATGGATTGATAAGCAAATTTGGTTATGACAAATGTAATTTGTTATTGTTGGAATAAAATTCTCCCAGATATTGTGAAGTTAATTTCCAAGGAATTTTCCACATTCACAGTAAACAAATACAGAAATTATTTTCCACTGTTTGGTCTCATTTTTGTGTTTATCCCTAACCCTTCTCAGAAGTAAATAAATAAATAAATATCTTCTTCATCAGTAGTTTATACATTTGCAGCTGTTACATTTTGATCCTAGGAGTCACAAAGTTTTTGGCCATGAGCTGAAAATGTATGTCAGCCCGTTTCTAAGAATAAATAATTAAAAAGATTGAAACTGGACACAAACAATGAATTTGGATCATCTCCTCTTCTACATATACTGCATATATCAAGAGCAGATCAACTACATTCAGACACTGAACACAGTCTTTTTTTTCAGGGTGTGTGCTTGGTTATGAGCATGACCTCCAATGCACCTCTGCTACAAACACTGGTCAAAAAAACAGGCACAGTCCTGTTTTCGCTGGGACAACTTACCATGCCGGACCGCCGGGAAATCGTTAAAAAGGAGCTGGACACCTTTGGGAAGAAACTGAGTGACTCTGCATTCAACAGCCAGGTTTTCTTCTTACTTCTCTCCTACAGACATCACAAGCTGTCATTTTCTGTGCTAAAACTGTACTGTGTTCACTTTTTCAGCTCCAGATGCTGATAATGAAGAAGGGGGCTGTGAGTCCTCTCTACCTGCGGCTGGCGTGCGAAGACCTGAGGAACTTCGCCGCCTTCGACAGGGTTTGTGCAGTGATATTTTTCAGTCGTCTCTGAAATGTTCACAAGATTTATTAAGTGAAATCATAGACTTTTATTTGTCTAAGAGATGATCAACATACACTACCATAGTTCATATGTTACTTGTTTATCCAAACAATCTTTATCCCCACACTAACCTATAGTCATGAACTAAAATTAGTTTACTCCCGAATGTGCCAGCCTCACTTTTTGTGATTGAGCTATCAGGTCGGCAACCCGGGATAAACTCTAATAATAACTAAATGTCTAATAACTAACTATAATGACTGATAATATTATGATACATTATCTTTCTTGAATTTGACTATCTATCTAATTTCAACTTTTACATATTGTATGTATGTTGTATTGTTTGTACGATATTGTATGTTGTTTTCATCATGCAGTGCACATGTGTTTGTTAATTAAGAAACTAAAAGGTACATTCAGAATGTTACATTGCCCATCTGAATATACATTTTTCAATATTTATTACAAAGTTATTATCTGTCTTTGTGTCTCAGTTGAAGGAAACCTTGCTGGGTATACCACAGTCTCTGAGTCAGCTGGTGCAGTACAGCCTGGAGAGACTCTGCTCGCACTACAGAGACATGCCGGGACTCCGCTGGACACTGGCGGTGCTCACTGTTAGCACCACTGGTAAGATTAGTCATGAACATACTTTTCAATGTTGGTGTTGGTTCTATTTTAAAATGTGCATGTCTTCACAAGCAGATGTGGCTGCAATTGTACTGTAAAGGAATCTAGTGACCATAAGGACATTAACAGGACAATGACATGGATAAGAAAATAGTTCTTGAATAAAGCGAAATGATAAAGTATACTCAACTGTGGTTGAGTTTATGGCATTTGAGTTAAAGTTTTTTTTTTGTGTGTTTGTGTGGCTGAGGTAGTGGGTCTTTAAGTAGAACCACCTACATCCTCAATCTTTTGTACGATGGAAGTCATGATTATAAAACTTTGAGAAAGACGCCAAAACTGAATTAGCCGTGTCTACCTTCTCTTCTTTGCCAGGTCTGAAAGAGAGGGATTTGTACAGTGTGCTGAACACATGCAACAGTCTGTCCTCTCACAAAGAAGAGGTCACATGGCAGAAAGTCCTGAACCTGTCCAGGAATCCCACAGGACGCATTCCCATGGCGGCTTTCACCCGCATAGTGCAAACTTTACACAGGTATGATTCTCAACAAGCCTCAAGGAGTTGTAACATTGATTACTGGTTCATTTCACCCTGCGAGATGCCATTATTCTGTGATTGAATCACAAACCCATATCCAATTGATATATTGTTTTGCAATGTGGATTATTAAAGAAGAAATCTATATGTTTGCTATTTTTGCTGCAGCCTGATGGATCCATCTCATTGCCACAATATGAGTGATCTGCTGACTCTAGAAAACCTGGAGATGAAGCGAGCCTTTGAAGAAGTTCTCCTCCCAGCAGAAAATGAAACAAACAGAGCTCACCTCATTCTGGCCGGTAAAGACTGCCAATTTCTCCTTGTGTTTTTAATGTATGAAGTGTCGGCCGCTGCTTTATTAAAAGTTTCTTTTATTTGCAGCTCATTTGTGGACACGGGCTGATCCTGAGGGACAAGATACCTTCTTTCACTGCGAGGTCAACTCTGTCATGCACCTGCCTCAAAGCCTAGTGAGGAATTCATAAATACTACTTCACACATCAATTGTGGGAGTCAACAAAATAACACTCCTGTGATACAGCAAATAAGCATCATGTACCAATGAATCTCAAAACATTTGAATGTTAACTTTCATAATACACTAAAGACTTTTAAAGTACAGTTGAGCCTGAAATCATTTAATATCTTTATTTGGCTTTTGTCAGATTCAATGTGGACAGGTGGAGGCGGTTGAGTCCTTGCTGTCCAGCTTTTATTTCATGTATGCGAACGTGAGGAATGGTCTCCTGCAGCACCTCCTGGATGTGTACAACTTGTATAGTGAGTATGGATCCTCACCTCCATGTTATAGATGGAACATCTACTGAAGTTGTTTTGCCTGTAATGGTAGTAATACAAAATAAACTTGTGCATTTCTGCTTTTCCTGCAGAGAGTGGATCTGGCCAGTCAAGTAAGTGCTGAAAATAACTTTTATCCACGAGATTTTTGTTTAACGTATTTTCATTCCTCATCACATTGTCTTTGTCTTGTCAGGACTCTTCCATGGAAATCTTTTGAGCTGCCACACTTTCCTCCGGCGCCACACTGCCATTCTCTCCTCCTGGCCGGCTCTTTTCATCCAAGAAGCCCTTCGCAATCCTCCACTGACCCTTGCTCATTCCTGGGCCAAAGGTCTGGTGAGGAAAGGAGGAAACCGGCTAGTTGAGTGTCGAACTAGTCTAAACTATGATCCTCAAGAAATCAGGTAAACAGGTTTTTGTCAAAAAGGACTTTTAGTCATTGCAAGGAGATTTATTTATTTATTCCAGTATGAGCAGTGAATCAAGGTAATCAATTACACACACATATATATATATAACAGTATACTCATATACTTCATTTATACATGTGGAAAACTCAATTTCTTTCTTATATAAAAAGCTTATGTAGCTACTATTTAAATGCTGTAAATTACCAAAACAGTCAAAGCACCGTTCACATTCAAAAGCATCCGTAAATGACCTGTTTTAACTTGGTACCTTTTGTGATAAGAAATTAGTTTGTCACAGGTCAACTATTAGCATGGATTAAATTCAGCAGCCTTCTTATATTGAGACTGGATTATTTTTCTTTGTGTGTTTCACCCCAGCATGATGATGTCGACACTCCGCTCTGAACCCACCTGCCTTGCTTTGAGTCAGAATAAACAGCTGATGGTGGTTGGTAGCGCTGAGGGAATGCTGCATATCCTCAATGCACAGACTGGACAGGTATGACCATAAGTCGTACAAATGTCTTTTTTCTTAAGTAATTATACAAGTCTCAAATTGAATGCTGCCTTGTTATAGAAAAGAGAATATATGTCTCATACTTTCTTTTGAGCAGGAAGCGAAGTCTCTGGTGAGCAACTGCGATGGCATCTCCAGCTGTATGTTTCTAAAGGACGGGCGTCTTGCCACCACCTCCTTCGATGGGCGCATCGAAGTCTGGGATGTGGAGAACGGATGCAGGTGAGACTAGGTTTCAAAAGAGAATTTGCGAAAAAAAAAAAACCTTTGCATCCTCAAAACCTCAAACTAATGACAAATGATGGTTTTATTGCTGGCCTGATTTCTGATTCTTCTCACTGCAGGACTGCTCTCATTGATGGCCACAGTAATGCAATAACGGCGAGTCACGTCAGTGCAGACAAGAAGCACTTTGTGACCGTTTCTCTTGACTTCAAGCTAAAAGTGAGTCTCAAACAAATCATATAACAATTGTGATATTATTTATTTCCCAATGAAATGAGACACAAACACTGAAATATATGTTAACATGCCTCTCCTCTTCAGGTGTGGTCCGCTGCTAAAAATCAGGAAGTGGCCTCTCTTTCAAGCATAAGCCCCCTGAACTGTGTGACCTTTGACCCTGAAGATCACTTGCTGGCTGCTGGCTGCTGGAACGGAAACGTGATCGTGTGGAACTGGCTCCAGAATAAAAAACTTCCTGTGAGTTGTCTTTGGGAGACACTCGTCTCATTCTGAATCATTATTTTCCAGGTTTAGCGAAAACTCTACAAAAATCTTGAGTAGGTGTTGTCTGGCTGGAACTGGACAAATGTAGAAATATTACATGTGAAGTTATTAGTGAACTTAATTTACTCTGTGTCACATGCCTCTTCTCCAGATTGCAGCAGCATGAGACCAAACTGTTCCTCTTGTCTTTTAATTGTATCCTCAGTTGCTTTGTGGTCACCAGCGATCCGTGCGCAGTCTCAGCTTCTCGTCCGCAATGCTCTGCTCTGGCTCGATCTCTGGAGAAGTGAGGGTGTGGTCCGTGCCCACCTCCACCTGTGTGGGATGTTTCCAGGCTCACAGCGGGTCAACAGAAGCCCTCACTTTCCTAGAGGAAGGACGCATGCTTCTGACAGCCGGCTCTGATCACATGGTGAAGCTTTATTTTACATACAGAAAACAGTGGTGACTGAAGGTAGAATAATTGCTACACTATCATAACATAATGGCTTTTGAACGGATGTGTTATCTAGATTTCTGTTTGCATGTTGCTACCTACTGTGTGTATATCAAGATCTGTCAAGTACCCATGCAGATGGGATAAGAACATTTGTATGGATTCAGATTTTGTCTATATGTATTTTGGTTGACGCGTGTGAGCTGACATGGACTTGTAAGTGTCAGTTTTCTTCTCTACCTCAAACAGGCCTTTGTGTTTTTACAAGTGCATTTTGCTATTCCCCTGCTTTGTCAGAAATGTCATTCTAATTTGGATTTTATTTGCTCTCAGTGTAGACTACAAGGCTCACCCTCGACACTATTGTATTTTGGGTTGAGCTTTTTTCTTTAGTAAGCTTTTAATGCTTTAAATAGCATTACATGACCTGACAGAAGGGAGAACTTTTAAGTCTTGAATTATGGCAAAGAAAACCAAGATATCAAAAAGAACTTGTCAACGTCCAGCTAAATAATTACAGACAGACACAGACGCACAACCCAATTTGACAAATTAAGGCCCCAGTGTGGGCCTGGAGCAGGAAACAAATTCACACTTGCATATTTGAAAGTATGAATGAGTGCAGCGTTATTATTCCTCCGATGCATCATCCATCCATCCATCATTCCATCTATCATTCCATCCATCCATCCATCCATGACAGGTTACAAACCCCTCACAAGGCAGAGAGACTTTTCATGACATTTCCACCACTGTGGAAGAAAAACACACACAAACAGGGAGAACATGCAAACCCCTGCTTTCCTATTTCTAATGTATTGTTTTTTTGGGTTTTTTTGTTTTACAAACAGGTTCGACTCTGGTCGGGTGGACTTGGACGTTCAGTCGCTACGTTGAAAAATGTTCAAGTAATAACCTCTTGCTTATCTTGCACAAGAAATATCTCACATTAGATTCCCCTTATATGCATCACCATATTTAATGTTGTCAACTTTATGTACAATAACAACTTGCAGTGGACATCACCTTTGTCTTCACATCAAAACTAATACACAAGTAATACAAAATGACAATGTGGCACATTGTAGGAGCACTTTCTTTTGTTTAAGCTGCTCAAAACCTTTTTTTTTACTAGAGTCTGCAGGAGCCTCCTCAGAAGAAAATGAAACCTGACACTTCCGGGCCTGCTGCACTGTGTGTGGCTGCACATGGAGACGATGTTGCGGTGGGGTACCACCTTGACAGCATCAAAATCTTTAGTCTTGATTCGGGTATGCTTTTGTGATGTGATTTTATTTATTTTTTAATTTTTTTTTAAACAAGATGCAACATTATATTACTAAGTTGCATACATCTGGAAAGAATCGATGAATGATCAATTTCAGATGTATTTGTATGGAGAAGGCACTTTAAAACTAATTTTAACATGACTTATTGTCAATCTGTTGAAATTAGCATAGTTCTAGTGTTGGTAAGCCATACAGTACCAAACAAAATGATTTCATTGCAGGCGAGAAGATTCAGTCCATTGACTTCATCGAGCTATCCATCCACTGCATGCTGTGGGTCGTTGTGGAGAGAAAGAAGACAAAGACGGAACTGCTGGTGTTTTCAGGAAGTGACAAACGAATGAGGGTGTACAAGAAGAATGAGGGAATCCTAGAATATGTGGGCATGTTTTCTGTGCATTCCGGTGTCGTCCTGGCTATGGCACAAAGCTCCACTTACCTTGCGACTGCATCCGGTAAGCATGGCTGCTTGTAACGATGATACCCAAGACAACTATAAATATGTTTTTGCGGTGCCAGTCATGCTGTGTTTCTTTTCCAATCAGAGGACGGCACTATTGCTCTGTGGCATTTAAAGGCCCTTGATCATGACCCAAATAGGCTTCCTCTTGCGCTGCTAAAGGGCCACACTTTAGCAGTCACCTGCCTGGCCTTCAGTCCCAATGGTAAACAGCTGCTGTCTGGTGGAAAAGACCTGGTAATGGAAATATTTGGTTGATTGTTTATTTTGTTTTCTGAAAAAAATTAAGAGATTCCAATGCATTAACATTCAGTTACATCCAATGGAAGAAATTATATATTATAACAATAATCTTCTCTACCACTCTATCCTGTTCAGAGTTGCCAGTGAAGCAAGGAAAATTAAAGCAAACAATAACTTACTCCTTGTAAAATAAAGAAATTGCACTAAGCCGTCATTTTTTTGATTATCAAATCATCAAATCAGTTTACTTGACAAATTGTTGACATTATCAAGGTAGCTGTAGATTCACTTATTTTTCATTATATGATTTTTTTTCAAGAATCTTAACAATGTAAACTTGTTGGATAAAGGTAGTTGAGTTAAAGATTTAATGTTTCTTTAAAGTGTCCAAGCGTATTGTTAAAATGCTCAGGGGAAGAATGTTTGCTTGTTTCAGTCTCTGATGTTGTGGGACGTGAGCTCGTTACCTGGTCATCTTTCCAAAACTCTGCATCGTGCTCATGCGGACTGGATCAATGGCTGCGCTTGGACTCAGAGCTGTGTGGTGAGTCCTCGGAATAGTCCAAGTCAACTATGTCAAAACCCATATTGGATGTTATCCAAAGTTTTCATTCAGTCACTGTAGCTCTAGTAACTTCTGATGGGTCTTTTGTCACGGCTCAAACAACACATTTAAAATATGGTGAAAAGCACTGTGCATTGTTGAGTTAATATGGTCTCAGATAGACATTTTAGGGAGCTTTGTCTTCATTGACTTGTTTCTGTTTCAGGTAAGCTGCTCAAATGATGGGAAGCTTTGTTTCTGGGACCTTGAGGCAGGCCAGTGCATCAGAACGATCTCCTGGAATACTCGCCTGACTTCAGTCTGCTGTTTGGTGAGTAAACTACATGACTGTATCTCAAGGAACATTTGTCTTTTTTTTTTTTTTTTTATAGAACTAACTGACTTCACTGTGTACAGGGAGAGCATGTGATTGCAGGGTCCTCAGACGGGGGGCTACATGTGTGGGAGTGGGAAACGAAGGCAAAGATTAGCCACATCTCCGCTCACAAGCAAAGCATAAACCACTGCTGCCTCCAGTCAAACCCAGGTACTAGACTTCAAGGGAAAATAGTAGAGATGTGCAATTTTCATTTTTGTTTAAACAATTTTTTCCTGCTTTGAATTAAAGATCAGACAAAAGAAATCAAGCCTGGAGAGATGACTGTTTTCACTGCCTCAAATGATGGCATGGTGAAAGTCTGGAAGCCCTTTCAGGTCGGTTTGTATGAAATAAAGTCTTAATTAATACACACTTTTCATGAAAGCTTCTCCTCTCACTATTGGTGAGGGCTGACTTTAAGATTTATATACACTTGTTCTCTGATTGTGTTACAGATGCTGTTCATATGCAAAGCAAAACTGTTTTGTCTGTACGGAAACTTGTTAAACTCTTGTTTGTTTAAACTTTATCTTCTCATTTGCAGTATGATTGTCTGTTTTTATGACCAGGTGGAGCACATCGCCACCCTCCATGGGCACAGCGGTGCTATTCAAGGACTCGCTCTGAAGGAGGAACTCAACGAAATCATCACAGTCTCTGAAGATCGCTCAATTCGCATCTGGGCCTGGGGTAGAGGTACAGATCAATTAATCTTTCAAGCTTTATTCATGCAACACTTCTCATGCATGTTGGTATAATTTATAGTGGCATGCAGGATGATTGAACTATTGATAAGGCAAAACAGAAGCGTAAATTCAAGACAAGAACGCAAAAAAATTGCATTTTAAAACTATGTGGTGATTAAAACTGAAAGAAAGAAACTCCTTGCATGTGTAGTTATGGTTATCCATGAATAGGATGGGTTAAATACAGAGAAATTATTTTGACATTGTGGATCAATAAAGTACGCTTGTTTTGCTGTCTGCTTTCCTATAGTTCTGAATAACTTGGAGTCAGTTCATAAATGTTTTCGTGCTGACTGGTAAGGAGGACATTAAAATGGGAAAAGAGACAGAAATGGGCACAACTCACAAATATTTTCAAGATAATTAAAAGCAGACCTGTCACAGAACTGACTTTAGCTTTCATGTTAGACTCTGAAACAAATAAAAGAAAACAAGATTTCTTTTAACTCTACGTCTGGATGTACTAATGCAACACAGTTAGATGAGCACAATTCCCTTCCCTCTTCAGCTCTCTTATCTCATGTTGGACTATTAACCCACTATTTATAAAAACATATCATCCCCTTTCTGCACAGACATGCCTGCAGACCACAAGAAAGCTGTCGCAGTTTTGAGCTACTCTGAAAATGGTGAAATGGTTGTTGCTGGTTATGAATCCGGTTTGGTGGAGGTGTGGCACCAAAACACCATTGTGGCCCGCAAACAGGTCAATAATCCCTCAAAAAAGGTTATTGATGCAGACTTGTATGTTATTATGTTGACATTAACCAAATGAATGTTTGTGTCAGGTGTCCGACTCAGCCATCACAGCAGCCACCTTCATGCCCAACGATCAGATAGCCATTGGCTACATGTCATCACTGGTGGTTGATGTTTGGAGGATGATGTGGAATGAAGAACACAACAAGGCCAGGTAAATATCAGTTAGGATATCTTTCTTCTTAGTAGTCCAGCTAATCCTCAATCTAACTCTAAAACATGTTGTCTTTACCTAAAAATGTTAACTTCACTTATAAAGAGCCTTCATTTTTGTTTAGATGGTGACATAAGTAGAGATAGTTCAGTGTGCAATCATTACATCACTGCCATCTGATGACATAAAGGTTGTTTATTCGCCTGAGCTAACTTGGAACCTCGGCAGATCAGGTACCATGAAAGTACCAGGTACCAAGATGTAATGGAAAAGAGTCTTATGTGTTGTATCTCGTTCCTCTCCTTCAGGGAACAGAAGTCTGAAATGAAGTCATATTGGGGCACTTTTTTATCATCTTCCTTTAATCCTAACATCCTTAATCCTAAATTATTTTTTGCATTGCAATCCTAAAGTCCCATACTGTCAATGCAACTACCACTAGAAGATTGACTCACAATCTTAAAATGACAGTTTACCTTTTGACAGGATTTAGCATGTGTGCTTCTCATCATCTCCATTTTTACCTCAAACCATTCAAAAACTACCACAAAAAGCTCAGAACTGAAGCCTTGTGCTATACTAGTCATTACAGTGAACCCCCGTACTTCTTCAACAAAAGCATTCATTTACAAATGAGATGCATCATCCTGTCACACATAAAATCATAAAGTCATTAACAATCAATTCGTCCTGAATCTAATTGTAGTCATAACAGCTTGAAAAACAACTTTGAGCTGTCGTGAGGTGCAGAACCAATATGGTCCTGCTTGCAGATAAAGTGCAAAATGACATTCTGCATCTCTGTTAAGTTGTATGAGGGTTTCTTGTTCTGTGTTTACTTGCAGCCTGGTGAAGGGGATTTCCTACAAAGTGACGCAATCAGTGGTGCGCCTCTTGTACTGCTCAGTACTATTGGGAGTGTCCAGCGTTGGAAGAATATTTGATGTGGCTGCTGACGGGAGTTCCAAATGGTACCGTGAGATCTCAAAGTGAGTTGTTATAAAAAAAAATTCAAAAACACGACAAAGCAACAGCTTGGAAGTCATTAAAATATTAAAAGCCTATTGGATGGATTTCTTACCTCATTGATATTGTAAGTTAATCACAATTTTTTTATGTTTTGACACCGATTCTTGTCCTCTATATGAAAACATGTTTATTTTGTTTCAAAAACAATTTAATTGGATAGTCAACTTACTATCCATCCATCCATCTTCTATACCGCTTGTCCAGTTCAGGGTCGGGGGCACTGGAGCCAATCCCAGCCAACTGTGGGCGAGGGCAGATTACTAATTCAGTTTAAAAGAAAATAAACATTCTAGAGAACTTCAATATTGGAAGTGAAAATCAACCACTTCACAATTGACTGTTGAATCCAGCAAATGTTGATAAACCTCATGAAAACTGTTCAATTATCTGGTACTACAGTGTGTATTACATTTACAATAGATGATCTTGTTAATGATGTGAAGTGGAAGCTTCGTCAATGACTCCAGAGACTCCTTTCTGAACTCTGCTTACTTTAAGTTAAAGTTAAAGTTGCAGTTACAGGTGACTCTTTCCAAGTAAAATGTCTTGCAGGACCACTACATCCAGTCCATCAACAAAATAAAATCATCTGAAAATACATGTACTTGCGGTTGTCACATTCACAATCACCTCCCATTCACTGCACTTCACACACAAATGAACAAATGCCTTAACAGTACAAATTAATAAATACATTTCAGCACCCAAACCATAACAATAACATACCAATAACAATTGACAAGATTTAATAAATCCTCTTTGTTCATTTGTCATATCGGTACTCATTTTGACTAAGGTCTAAGCAGTTACTGAGTTTTGCTTCTTGTACCTCCAGAGTTTGTATGTTGTAGGAAAACTTTAAAACACCTCTGTGTATTTTTCTCATTTTAAGTTGGAAGCGATCCATTCATATCCATGCTTTAATCCGCAATGACATCAGTAGTGTGTGGTTGGTCGGCGAAGAAGATGGAAAAGTTCACATTGGCTTCATGGTGAGTTTTACTTCACTGCTTTACGTCACTGGTCAACATGAAATAATTTTTTTGATAGTCACCACTGTGTTGAAAAAAGGTTTCCTATTATATAAGGTTTCTAATGAGGATCAAGATTTTATCACATCAGCTTCATGCATTAATATAATATCTGAAATAAGATTCAAAAACATTTTCATAGAGTTGAGGTTCCACATACTTTTATAATTATTCTGCTTTGTCCTCCTTTTGTTGATGACAATTTCTTCGGAATCACCAAACTCCAAGCTAAGCGGTTTTTAGTGAAGCAAAACTTTGTCTTCTATTCCAGTTCAACATAGGCTTCAAAGCAAGTCTCTCCTCAGCTTTCTGCTCAACCCCCATGGAGACCGTGGAGAAGGAGGAGGAGAAGGAGGAGGAGGAGGAGGAGGAGAACGGTGAGAAGGAGGAGCAGGACGAGGAAGAGAAGATGGAGGAAAAGAAGGCAAAGAGGGCGGAGGAAAAGCAGGAGGATGAGGACATAGAGGATGATGATGATGAGGAGGAGTATGAGGACATGGAGGATGAGGAGGAGGATGAGGAGGATGAGGACTTGAAGGATGAAGAACACAAGGAGGATGAGGAAGAGAAGCACTCACAACTACAGAAAAAGGAGAAGAATGAAAATAAAGTTGCAAGTCAGGATGAGGAAGAGGAGATGGAGGATCTGGAGGAAAATGAGGAAGAGGATGAAGACTGGGAGTATGAAGAGTGTGAGGAGGATGAGGACTTAGAAGAGGAAGAACACAATGGGGATGAGGAAGAGGAGATGGAGGAAGCTGAGGAAGAACAGGAAGAGGATGAGGACTGGGAGGATGTGGAGGAGGTCAAGGAGACTGAGGAGATTGAGAAGCAGGAAGTGAAGGGACGGCAGAAACAAAAGAAGAATAAAAAGGAGCAGCAGAGCAAGAAGGAGGAGGAGCAGCAGATTCAGGAGGAGAATGAGGAGGAGCAACAGATTCAGGAGGAGAATGAGGAGGAGCAACAGATTCAGGAGGAGAGCGAGGAGGAGCTGCAGAGCCAGGAGAAGGGGAGTGAAGAGGAGGTGGACGACAATGATGAGGATAAGGAGCTGAAGAAGAGGGAGGGCCTCATAACTGCAATAACAAAGGACAGAGGTATTTATCATTTAGTTTGTGGATTTAATTGATTAACTATTTGTTCTCAGAAACATAAAAACTGAGTTAAAACATCCAGCCACTTCCACATGCAACTGAAAAAAGGATCTTTTGTAATTGCATGGCTTTATGAATAAAAAAAAACATTTGCCCCTTGACACTCTCACAGCAGAAATACAGAATATCC
>OMNM01037785.1:57627-70703 GCA_900302745.1 Parablennius parvicornis | reverse complement strand
AGAGGGAATGGACCCGCCGGTGCGGCCATGGGCGACTGTAGCACAACAACTCCACCAAACTGCAACCATGGACAACTCACACACAGAGAGCACTCTCACTGGACAACTCATTTACATATAGTTATTTCTAATTGATGAATACATATATTAAATATATCTAGTAAATGTTCATATATATTTAGTATAGTATCAGATGGCTTTGTTCCTCTCAAGAATTGTTCACATTTAGTTAATCACACCTCCCACACACATCTATGGCGGCAGCCTCTGATGCTACCTCACTTGTTGGAGACACTGGCCAAACCATATCGAGCAAAGGAACAAACCCCTGGAGCCTGCGAGAGCGGGGACGCAAAATGGCTCAACAATTGACAACAGCACACGGGACATGAGACGACCACAGCAGCAGCAGGACACTCCCTTCAGGTGTGCAACTGTGGCGGAGCAACAAGGACGTTATTTATGGGACAAGGGATTTGTCTGAATCAAAAAGCAGAAACTTCCTTGTGAGCAAAAGATCAAAGGGCACAAACCGTCGTTCAGTGCAAAGGACAGTTTAACATCGTGTTCCACGTTTAATGGTTCTGGAGAGAGACACAATCATTTTTTCTTAAACATACCAAAAGACTAAACTTTAGAGAAGTATGAAGCAGGTGAACTAACCACTATGAAACAGTGTGGTTATGTCTGAATATATTGCAGAGCAAACATAAGGCATATTACTGAGAGTAGCAGTTTGTAAAAACATGCATAATACAACAGTTATAAGAGAATTCCTATTGGACATTTCACTGTATTTTGCACCAGACGGTTTCAATAAAATTGGCTTTATGTCCAGACTGCAGTCATTTTCTGTCCTAATTGCTTGATTTTGTGAATATATTAACAATTTCATCACACATACACAGTTTTCTAGACAATCTTGAAGTGAGAAGGTCAAACTGTGATTGGTGACATGCTGCTCATGAGCTAGTATTTAAAATGTGAGACAGACGCTGGATGAGTGGACAAAGAAACATTCACACCGGACACAACCAAGTAAACTGACACAGCTTAACAGCAGTTAACAGGAAATGTACTTCAATTTGTTCTGATGAATAAATGTTTTCATTTTACAAAACTGCAGAGAACATTTGTTTTTTTTACATGTACAAAAAAACCCCACACAAACCAATGGAGCCTCACTGTACAATATTATTTTAAGTTAGTCAAGTGTTTAACAGCATCAGAGGTTGAAATTGACAGACAATTTGGTAAGTGGTCACAATTGTGCATCAACTAACAGAACAAAGTTGAAATGAAGCAAAATTAGAATATGGGTTCAAGCAGTTCTTAAAACAAAGGTAAAGGCTTTAATGAACTGTATTAGCTTAGAAATGATAATTTTGTGCTGAACAATATAGGTTCAGTCCCGTAAGTCACATTTCGATAACTTTTTTAATAACACATTGTGTTGTTGGAGAGTAAAACTCAATAATGTAGAGGATATCTTAAAGGAGGTAAAGACAATGTAGGGATCTTTTGTAAAGCTATATTGTTTGATATGCATGACTTGGTTCATTTTTAATTCACTTTGCAAGAGATTTGAGTGTGTAATTGTACTATACATTATTGAGTGCTACTGTAAAATACAATCTGTTATCTAAAAAAGAACATTAAATAATACTGTATTGGACTTACTGGGTGTATATATTGAATATTTGCTGTGTACAAAGTTGATGAAGTGCAAGTTTTTATATTCTTATATCGATATATTTAAAACTTTATGATACATCAGCCACACCAACTTGAAAAAGGTGATTTACTGCAGCTACAGGGCCAGAAACGTATATTTTTAATAAACGTATTAATTCAATGTATACGAGCATATTTATCTCCCTCATAGCAAACACACAGAGATTAACAGTTTATATGTAGTTACTTGCACTAAAAAGTCAAATGAAAACTCAGACGCTAATAACTAATGAAAACAAAGACAAGATAACAGACGAATACAGACCATCACCTCTAAACTCTGGCCTTATAATAGTTGGTGACACATCTAATCTGTGTCATGTTGTGCCAGTCACAGACCTACAATGGGGCTCCTGAAAAGCACCACGTAACCACAGCATTATTTATCACATGTTGTAGCAACAGCAGCAAACTGTGTTTGTACCACATGACAACCAGATCTGTTCATACACAATGAACTCAAATTCATACAGAAAGCCACTTTTCGTTCATCAGGGTGGACAGACGCAGAATTAAATCCAAGATAATCTTAAAGTTATTAAATTACAAAAACTGTGAAAACTTTTGTTGCTGACTAAGAAAAAGGCAGAAAGGAGCATTAAAATATATAATAATGATCATCTCTTTAACTCACCATTGATAACTGCCATTTTCCCATGTTAATCTTGAAGAGAGTAAATTCTCTTTGTAAACTCCAGTGAAGGCAAAACTTTAAGGATTCATCTTTTTCCTCTTACAGTTCACTTTCGCCTGAAGTTTGTCCGATACTTTCATTTTGAAGCTGAGCAAAAACAAAACAAAAAAAGGAAGAAACTGTCCAGATGTCTGAGCTGCGCTCAGGGAGTGAGAGCGAGACAAGACTGAAGAGTGTATGAAAGCAGGAAGAGGCGTGTCGGGGGCGGAGCTAATGGTCAGGTATGGGCGTGGTTAATACTATCGGCCGATGGGGATGGAGTTCAACACATAAAAAAAAAAAAAATTCATAAATGTCACTGGATTTCGTCTCTATTACAGCTTCATGTTTTTGTATAAATAAACCAATTTTGATAGAATTCAGATAAAATAAAGATCATAATATGTTCTATGCTCAACTTTGAGTTTAAAGACATAGATTTCCTTTATTTTGTTTGGTTTGCTGGTGAAATAATCATAAATGAGGTGGTGCATGTTAAAAAAAATATCTAAACAGGAAGGGATATCGACAGTACAAAAGCTACTGCTACTACAGTCACAGCAAAGATGGCTGGAAAAAATCCAAACAAATACACAGAAAATCCTCGAATGTTTTCCTTCTTTAAATGAGACTCCTGCGGGACGGTTGTTTTGAAGCTAATGTATAAACCTCTCTGCATGTCTCCACATTCCACTGAACCTCTTTACATCTCATGAAGACCATTAAAAGACACATTAGGCTTCCAGAGTTTTGGTATCAAGCTATTTCTCACTGATGCTAATCAAAATGAACACTGGGAGAACTATTGTTGAGAGAAACTCAGTATCTGGATTGTGGGACAATTTAATTATTGCAGGGGGCTAACAAAACAGCAAATTTGGTACAGATTTATTTAGCTGCTGCCACCTTTATTTATTCATATTTTTAGGTGTTTTTAGGATTATAGTTTTCTTTAAGAACTTAATTTTTGTTTTTACAATCAATGTTTTATTATTGTTGTTTTGCAGGAACTTAGTAGCTTAGGGAAGCTTAAAATGCTTTAGTGCTGGTTGCATTAATAACAATATTGCTAGAGTTGTCTTTAAAGTCTGAAGACCTGCAACAATAACTTACATACAGGAAAATAAAAAAAAAAGGTTAAAAAAAGAAAAGAAATATCACCAGACACTTCTGGCCTGCAGCTCCTGTTTAATGCTTCAGACGTCATTTGTTCAGACTTTAGTTACAACTTAATTTTTGCAATAAAAAACTTCCAAACTAATAAATTTGAATAAAGGATTCCAGTCATTTGTTGACACTAAGAGTTATATTTTCAATAAAAATGCCTTTAACTGATAGAAATTAGTCTGTTGTCCTTTAGTAGTGGCGTGTCCTCTAATACTGCATCAGCATTAGCAAACAGATTGATGTTTCATATTAATACATATTTTTACAGCAAACAGCTAAAAAGTCCAGCTGTGACCTCACTCACTGATACATGAGGCAAATTCTTCCCAGCTCAAAAACTACTATCAAGCTGAGTAGAAAAAGCTTCACAATCAAATACTAGTCTTTACAATGGCTTTCGAGCCTGCACTTAAAAACACACACTGGAATGTCACATTTCTAACATGTGTTTTCCAAATGTGAGAAAAACACAGTAACACACTCTCTCTTTGCACATAGTTTACAATAAATCCAGCCATTCAATCAATGAAAAGGTTAAAAAAGACAAAACTGTCAAACATAAGCAGCAGGTATGAGACATAAACACATTACAAAGACTTACAGTATGTTTGTGGTGTGTTAATATCCACACAGAGCAGTGAATTACATGCATAAGTGCAACAACACAAATGTATATAATTTTATTCCCTCTATAATATGAATCACATGTGATGTTCAAATTGCTAAAACAAAACAAAAACATTTTTATTCTTTCCACTTCACTGAAAACAGGACGAACGACTTTCGACTTGTCATCCAAGATGTCAAGTAGTGTTTGCATTAAGTGTTCCTATGAAAAGCAGGTGTCACTTTTACAGGAAGGGATTTAAATGCAAGAGGTTTGAAACTAAACCGGTGAACCGACAGCAGGCCAATGTAAACACGTCATAAAAGAATCTTGTCAGGACAGTTTTTTGTTTCTCGACAGCCTCTTGAGTTTGCCTTCCTGCCTCTGGGGTCAGAGGCGTGGTGCCACATACCACCACAAACAGGTCCGTCTGACGCTCAGAGCTTTAGACTTCAAGGAAACTGAAAAAAACGTGTCATCCATTTGGAAATATGCTGAGCAGCAGGGACGTCTTTAATGAGGCTTTCCGCACTCCGCCACAAGAAAGAGTTTTTTTGTTCGTGTAATGAGTTTCTGCCTCTCCGAGTGGACGGACTAACGTGTTTCTCTCTTGTTTGCTGACGCTTTATGGTATTCCCACAATAGGAACAAAAGGGTGCAGGGACCGTGTGGGGAAAGACCTCAATTAGGTCAAATTAGGCAAATGAATGAGTGAATAGTTGACAGGCCGCAAAGCGTGCGAGAAAATACAAAACTATGTTGGCGAAAGTTTTTGTGTTCAAAGTCTCACATGATGTAAAGGTTTTTTGTTTGTTTTTTAAGCTGCTGGAACTAACCAGAAACTTCCCGGAGTTTCTGCAGCTTTGTAGTTTTTTCCTCAGAGTCGGTAAAGGGCTGCTGGCACTGATGACATCATGAGAGTGAGGAACAAAAAGGAAACAATAGCAGAAGTTCCACAATGACGAAAAATAGATAACAGCCGACACAGAAACAAGACCACACGGAAGCAAACCAACAAGCTCTGATAGTCCACAGACTGAAGGCCTACATTTAATCCAGATAGAAGAGGGTGATTTTCTAAACAAGGAAACGCCAAGTGATCCCTGCTTCTCAAGTGTGTCTCAAGTCTTCTTTTTCAATATGTTTGTCTTATCTAACAAAGCAAAATCATCACGTAAAGACTAAACAAGTCATTCTGAAATCACATCTGTGTGTTAAACACTTAAATTGGACAGTTTTAAGAATGATGCGTGTGTCAGAGGTTCAAGAGTGAGAGGGATGAAGTTGGATTGGATTGTAAGTAGGAGAGATGACAACTGTGTAGGGGAAAGATGGATGCAGTGAGAGAGGAAACAGTGTGTGAGGAGGGAGGATACAGCAAACAGAGGGATTTGGAAGAAAATCCTCCATTTTGGAAATGCCTAATGCCAAAGCAGACAGATTATAAGAGGGTTTTCTTCCCACTTTGTCTATAACAAAACAAAATGGGAAAGCAAAAGGTTGAAGTTAAATTTAGTAAAGTATAAGTTTAATTATCACTTCAGATTATAATGAACATCTTGTTTTGTATGTTATCAGTCTCGTCTGGTGGTAAATTTAACATCGCAGTCAATGAAGAAAGTTTTCAAGCAGAAGAAAATTCCTTTTATTTTAACTTTATCAGCTTTGCTTGGACAATATATTCACTGTAAGACCTTTTGGAACTCTCCAAAATTGTGACAAGACTTTTTAAAGTAAAAAAACCACTAAGAGACGCCAGCAGCGGCCCTCTTGTGTGATGTTTGTCCAAACCCACCTCACACTGTCCGTCCGTGTCCAGCACCTGGAAGCTCCGGAGCCACACGCCGGGCTCCGTGTCCGTGTGGACGCCTGCACACTGGCTGGTTCTGAACCACAGCAGCTTCTTCATCCTGCCCACCCGTCTGCGGAGGCTGCGGGGTTCCCCTCCATCGCTGCCTCCTCCTCCTCCTCCTCCCACTCCTCCACACACAGGAAGAATCGTCCTCATCGCCAGCTCCGAGTCGGTCACGCCACCGGCCCACACACCTCGTCAGATCTCTCCCACACCTGCTGCCTCATCCATGTCTGGGAGGAGAGCGTGAAAACAGTCGGTGCCAACCAACCACAGTAATTCCACACTCAGTTTGACACCTCCGGTTATAAAACCTTGTTTCCTAAAAAATGGGTGGTTGGGCATTAAAAGCTGGGATTTGCCTTCAACGTAGATTAATTCATAACCATTATGCACAGTGACATAACTGATGCTGATTTTATTCATCCCAAAATGGAAAAAAAAGTCCATGTTTTCCCCGAGAACAGATCAACTGATGGGTTAGTACACAAAGAAAAACATAAGATAACAATATTCTGTATCTATGTAGCATATAACTGCACCATCTGCAGTAATTCAATACAAACGAGACTCATGTACAGCTTGACAGCCTCTTTTCATTCCTCAGTTGGGGTCAGTTGACTTAAAATGAAAACACATCACGAGAAAAACTGAAGTCTACCATGAGGATGGAAATAAGATTGTCGAGAGATTCATGTAAGGAAACAGAATTTACACGTCTATTTGAAAAGAGACGCTGATCTGACAGTTTGTCCAAGTAAAGATTTCTCTTAACCTTCTCCTAAAATGCCACTAAATACAATGAAATTGACAGAAACCAAAAGGAAATGTTCAGCCACTTACTGTAATGTTCCTACTTTCGACTCGGTGTCTGGTGAAACGCGGCGTCCATGTTCAGAGCTGCACTGGTCCAACCTGAATATTCATGTTGAGATAGTGTGAAACTTGGAAGGAAGAGACTCTGGCATTTATCACTGAGCACCGATTGTTCCTTGTGTTGGTGGGTGGATGGATGATGCCCTGCGCATGTGTGTGTGTGTGTGTGTGTGTGTGTGTGTGTGTGTGTGTGGGGAATTGTCTCCTCCTTGTTTGGCTGTGCTCTGCAATATATATAATTATGTCCCACTTTAACTGCGTTTAACAATTCTGATCATTCCAGTTCACTGCTCCGCTCATGACAATAAACCACAAACTCTCTGGCCCAGTTTTCACCTCAGCAACAGACCCAGACATTAAAGCCATTAAGCACAGGAAATATAATGCAGGAATTCAAAGGCGTCGCATCCTTTCCCCCTTCACTTTGTCATGAATATACATATTATTCACATGTGCTCGAGGTCAGAGATGATATTCTGCAGATAAGATAAGGAGTGCTTAGTGTTTGTCACCATTGGGCAGATCACAGTGACAGACAGCTGAATGCCCTGCACACCCAGCTGCAGCATGCTCAGGTGGAGGAGAGACTTCCCCAGCTGGCCGTGAGTCTCTGCAGCAAGAAGTGTTGTACAATCCTCTCTTCCCTGATTGGTTCATCCAACAGGTAAAAAAAAAAAAATCAAGTGATTGTCAACATTCCGGTATGGCTTTGTTTCAAAGTTTATTGGTAAGTTTGTGTGGCATTTAAGTTTGTGTGGCATTTAATGTGACAATTGATCCAAGGGAAAATAAAACAACTCCAAAAAGTGAGAATATGAATTGATTAAAAAGGAACTAAAAGTTACTTTTAAAAAAAAATGCTAAAGGTTGAGCGAAAGGTGATCAAATGATTACAAATTTATTACTTATAGTAATAAAGTACATCTAAAAAGTGATTAAAAAAGGACCAAAAATCTATTGTAGGTTTTATTTCACCACTTTGGAGTTAATTTTCATAACCTTAGTTATAATTTTTTTCAGTACCTTTAGTTACTTTTCTGCTTATTTTATCACTTTAGAGTTCACTGTTTTGAACTATGTGCTGACCTGTTTTGTTTAATCAAACACAAAAGTTATCATTTAAAGCGTGAAGTAATAAAAATGAAAACAAATTCTTAAATTGAACTAAAAATGACTCAAATTAAACCAAACATAAAATAAGCAAAAAACTGATCTAATATTGGTAGATCGACCCAAAAGTTATAAACATGAACCGAAATGTTGTGAATAAGAATTCAAAGGTGATCAGATGAGCCGAGACTTGATATAAACGTGTAATATTTAAATTATTATAAATTATTCATCATCGCTCCACACGGTGGCACAGTGGTTAGCGATCTTACCTCACAGCGAGAAGTTCCTGGGGTAATTTCAACCTTTTCCATTGGAAAAAGTTCAGGCTCTGTGAACACTTTGCATTAAAGGAATAATGAGATATTTCCAGAAACACAAGAATATCCATTTGATAATTTATCACCAGATGTGAAAACTCATTTGTAAGTTGTTGTGTCAAGTTTTTCTTGTTATTTTTTTCTTGTTTTTTATTAGCTATATTTAACTTGTTTTTTTATTATTATTATTCCTGGGTTTTATAAAACTGCCTTACCCCACATACTAAATTCCAACTGCCTTTCAATTGTAACTTTATAGGGGAAGTTTTGCGAATTGTATTGTTGTGTTATTAAAGTTGTTCAGTCTTTCACACAGTCGTCCTTCGCCTGTTATTAAAGCATGATATTAGAGTTGAGGATGGAGCTTCCACTCTTGATTTGTAGGCTGCCAGCACCGTGTGAAACAGAAAATATAGTGACATGGGATGATGTTTCTTACAGTGATGGGGATGAAGAACAAAGAAAAGAAACCCTGCACCTGTAAATGGTGTAAATAACAAGCAATGCTGTTACATTGATGTGTGTGTGTGTTATTGTGTCAAAGTTCACCATAGGTAATATATGACATTAGTTGAAGAAGCGTCTTTTCACAGATTTTCAAGATTACATGGTAATAATTCACATTTCATGGTAATAATTTATCAAGACTTTGCTAAAATGTTCTCATAAATACATAACTTAATTTATCAGAGGTTTTGCATTGCTAAAGTGAACCTTGATAAATAAAACAAGTAAATCCAGCACCACTGAATTTTCGTGTTTTTAAAAGTATATTTATGACAAAAACTGCAGGATATATTGCAGAGAACTTTTAACCCAAAGTTCATAAGGGTATAGTCTACACAAAAGTGTATTTAAAAAGTAGTGCCCCGACATGGGAACAAAACTCATTTTCTTGCCACTTTTTTGTGGTTCACCTTATGGCCTATTATGGCCTACTCCGGCCTACTATCACCACATTCCGGTTAGCTGATTCAAACGACGCCAGGCTAAAGGATCTACTGATCCACAGCCTGGGAAGCGGAGGACAGCGGCTCAATTTCGAGACTGCATTGCCTCACTGGCCGGATATGTTGCTGCTCCATAGAGTGTTATTGTCTGGAAGTGGCCGGGTGAGCCCGTCCGCCAGTACACTGCAGATCTCCAAAGCTTGGCTAGTCTCTGCAAATTTGGCCACGGAGAAGATGAGTTCGTTCGGGATCAATGAGCCGAGCACACAAGTTACGTGAGAAACTGCTTATGGCACTGGACGACATGCCTCTGTCCGAGGCAGTGGAGATGGCTTTTCAGCTCAAGTCGGCTGCTCAATTAGCATCGCGGCTACCGACCCGACTTCTTCACACTCTGCTCCGCTGGCACAGACAGTGCTTGATTTTATTTTGTGGTTGATGTTTGCTTATTTATGGCACATTTGCATTTCTTCTTCCATTTTGCTGACTCCCAAAGCAAAATCCATTGAACAGGTGGTGGACTGGTTTACAGATTGCAATGTCTGCGGTTGTATTTTGCTACTTTTCCTGAACAACTCCAGTATGCCACCTTTGTGCTATAATATGAAAGATTTAACAAAAGAAGTATGTTGTAAATAACACAACTATAATCAACAGAGCTGGTAATGAGTGCAAAGATTGTTGCAACATTGCTGATGTTCAAGCTCAAATGAGCTTGAGGCAGTATGAAGGTGGCCCCAAATCAAAATGTGCAAATTCTCCCTCAGAGGCTCGGGCCGCCGGTGACCGCAGTACAATGACCAGCGGTCTGTGTGGTTACTTTCAAGTCCTTCAGTCACGTGTCAACCAGACTCAGGACAACATGACATTTAATGAGTTTGGCTTCTGTAGTTTTGCTATGTAGGTTCATTGTTCAGTAGTTTTATTCCATCTCGGAGCAATGTCTGGCATAGCTGACATCGCAGGAATAGTTCAGCTTTATGGTTCTTCTGATTGGGAGGATTCTGCTGTAAATACTGTGGTGAAACTTTATCGTGGTTAGTTTAGTGTGATTCAGCTTCAGGTTACAGCACACTGGTTTGAACCATCGGGACAATGGAAATCCTTTTGTAACACGTTACATAATATAGCTGAAGGAATAAAGAGTGAAGCCATTGTCTTGATTGCTGTTTTTTTTTATTATCCTCTCACGGAGTAGAGAGGGATGTGACCTGTGAAAAAGAGGTGGAGACAAACGTGTTTGTGCAACAGGAACACCAGACAGAGAACATCTCTGTTGTCACAACAAACACAAACGTATTAAAGGTAAAGGCATTCATAACTATCATCAGTCTAAATCTAAACATAGATTTTCACATGTAGTTTCAAATCATTTCATTTCATTAGGGTTGTTACACTGATTAACAATCAAAATGGCGATAAAACCTGTGAGCAAAGGAAAATTAAGGCTCTTTACATTTTCTTTGTCATCAATTAAGTCAGACCATTGAATGAGAACATGCCTTTTGTTTAATTTTTTAGGAGGGCAGACAGATAATATGCTATAAAAGTAAACAAAATCGAGGGAACCCGGCATTCTTATCTACTGATGACCAATCTGATGCTAGTCTCATCTATTAAACTACCGATATGGATGATAAAACAATGCAGGGGTGAATCACAACTGTGAAAGAATCTTTCGAACTTAGTAGCCAGTATAAAAACTTTGTGTATACAGTGGATCCGAACACTGGTGTCATATAAACGGAGACCCCAAAAGTGAAGACCTTTTTTCTGGCCTTTTTCATCCTCTTGGAGTTGCTGTGGACAATCTGCTGTTACTGAAGCTTCATCATCTTCCTCTCCAAGTTCATCCTCCGTGGCACGGTGAAAAAAGGTGAAAAACTTAGTCCACACGAAGGATCTGCAATCAGCCAGAGGATGGCTGCTGAGCTCACCTTCATCCTCGGTTTCCTGTGTCGGATCGTCGGACAGTTTGATTTGAGTGTTGTAGGCTTGAAGCCTCTGTCACTGACTTGTTTCAGATGGTAATCCATGAATCCTGATTTATCTTATTGTTTTGATCAATCCAGTGAAAAGTACACAAACTGCAATGCTAACAGACATCAGATAAATACGATGTGACCCTAGTTTAGCCCCAACAGAGCCCCGTCCCTGCAACGTTACTTTACCATTCACTGAGCTAACATTTTACAAAAATTACATATACATACAATTAACCTTGACTTGGCAAAAAGAAAAAGCCTTAGGGTATTTGCAGAAGAGACAAGCTAGAAGGATGTGAAATCTAATTAAAATCTTGATTTGTGATCATTTTGAATTTCAGTTGAAAACATTTGATCTTTATATAATATGATAATGTTATGGGATACTGCATTTTGGATTTTCATGTTTTATTGTTTGCTTCTTCATGTTTCACCTGTAGACTGGCCTCGTATGCAAGTACTATGTTCACCCACTAGAGGGAGCATGGGGAAGGTGAGGAGCCAATCAGGCCTCCAGGTAATTGAGGCCTGGTGTGCAGGACAGGAGAGCAGACAGTTTTTGTACTGTGTCAGGGAGATGTGTCAGGTTGGCTGATATGCAAAGTGTATTTGGTGTTTGTTGGAAAATAGGAATTTAGGAACTCACCATTGGGCTGAGTGGAACGATAATGACATTAACTGTTCGACTGCTGGAAACTGAATTCCATTAAATGGATTGACATATTCAAGGACAATTGGGTCTTGATCATTGTAGCTCTGCACGTGTGTTTTCAATCAAGTTAAGATCCCCTAAATTCAGTAGACATTTATAATTCTAGCCAATAATTTATAGTAAGATTTATCCTTTTTTGTGTGTGTATGTGAAAATTGTTTTACAGATTGATTTTTATTGTTTTTATTTGTTTGAATATTCTAGTGTCCTGAAACATGTTGGTGTAGTAGTAAAATAATTGTAAGCCTTAATAAACCTGACATTATCATTTAAAAGGTTCTGCTGAATGACGTCCATCTTTGATTTCAGACTATATGTTTGTGTTTTTCTTCAGGTATATGTGTATGAAATTGTTTCAAACGTCTCGTTTTGGTTTAAACATCAGGTGTTATTAAAAAATCATCTGTCATTATTCAACGCCTTCCTATTTATTTGATAAAAGTCTCATTACACTTCATTGTGTTATCCAAACAAACCTCAGAGACAGTCACTTTTTTTATTGTTTGGTCTTTGTTTTTTATTAGTTTACAACAAAATATAAAACTTATGCAAACTCAAAATATGCACAATAACCTCAGACATGTGTTATATTTAGAGACACATTTAAAAATACAAAACATGCTATTTAAAATATAAGTACATGCAGGTTGGGTCACTTGTAATCTCTTTCAGCTTTTAAATATCATACAAAGCTTTGATACGCCTGCCATTTAGCAATTTTGCTTTGGTATGTTAAACTCAATCAGTGCAATATGCTTGGTTAAACTGATAAAGCGCAGCTTTAATACATCTGCCATGACCTGGACCCTCCAATGCTTCCATACAGACAGCCTGCATGAGGAAATTGTCAACAATTATCAACATATACAATAAAGTAGAAAACATTAAGGCACACAGCGGCTTAAATTAACAACATTTATCCTTTGTATCTCAAGAAGTCCTTCTGTGGTAGAAAGTCACCCAAGTTGGGGCAGGCAGTGTGTAACATGATTAATTAAAAAGAATATGTGTGACATCATGCAGGGAATCATGAATTTGGTATAAACCTCAAGGTAAATGGCACTTTACTTCCTTCTTTTGTTTCTGTTTT
>OMNM01037785.1:28338-51217 GCA_900302745.1 Parablennius parvicornis | reverse complement strand
TCCCACTTGGAGAGAATAAGCTGTTTTTTTTAACGACATCTCCTTCAAACCTCAGTTAAAATCGATACCACAGAAAAGTCACCCCACTGGATCAAAAAATGAGTCTGCTCACCTGAGGGCTCGTCCCAGAGAGGAGAAGATGGGGTACGCAGGGATGTCATCTGGCTTTTTGAAGGCCCAGTAATACGAGGCGAAGGCCCCCGACAGAGTGACCTGCCCCAGAGCCGTCACAAAGTTGGCACACCAGAAGAAGAGGAAGACGTTGTAGAACTGGAAGAGGATGAGGTATTTGTGGTAGACTGTCTCTCCACCGTAGAAGGCAAACAGGCACTCGGCGTCCGGACACTGAGCCGAGACGTTGGAGGAGTTGAAGGTCTGGAGAGAAAAAGACGGAAACAAGCTGTGAGACCATGAGCTGTCAAATTCAATCAGCTACAACAGGTTTGGAGGCGCACCTTGGGGTCGCAGGTATCCCTTGAGAACGGACAGTCGGAGTTGTTGAAGACTTTGTACACCTGCTCATTAGACGTGGACAGGAAACTGGTCAGAGCCGTCAAGGAGGAAACAACGTTCTGGAATCAGACTGCTGCACAGACAAAAGGGAGCTGATGATGATTATAAAGTGATTTATTCGATTATCTGTGATCATCAGGGACAAAGGGAAGGATACACCGCAGTAATGGCCCAGTAGGCGATCACCAACGCCAGGAGGGCAAAGGTCAGCAGTGGGTAGAATAGTGATGACATGACGTGACCGACGGCTCTGAAGGAGGAAACACAAACCCAAAGGTCATGATTAGATACAGCAGAAGTTAGATGCAAATAATGAATGACAATTAAATAATGCTGAATCAGTCACGTACAATGAATAAAACAAAGCACCAACATGAACCCGTTTAAAAAGCTGTTTGAATCATATATCATTAGGAAGTATAAGAAAGAAGAGCAACACTTCTACCGAGGAGAGCAGATATATATAATATGTATATAATGGTAAAAAATATATTGATACTTAATAAACATAATCAAAGGAATATATTGTGATAAAGAATATTAGTAACTTAAATATTGCCACACTATATTTTGTATTTAAAATGTAATTGATGAAATCTGAATAGCATATTATTATTATTATTATTATTATTATTATTATTATTATTATTGTCATTTATAAACGTTCTTGTTTAATATTATTATCAATATTATGTACATGTCATGTACAGTCATGTATGTGTGTAGGTATGTATATATGTTTGATGTGCATGTATAAACTGTATATATAAAACTTGTGTGTAGTATATACTGAATGTGTATTGTAAAAATAGTAATATCAGTTTTCTATCTTTCTGTTTTGTTTTGGTGTTGTTTTTTTGTGATGAGGTAGATGTATATTTTTGCTTCAACCTACACCCTTTCAGCTGATTAGTTGAACAATTGAGTGTTTGTTCTTTTCTTGTTTAGTTTTTTCTGAAGATTGCCAATATAAAAGTTCAAAATCAAAAATTCAATTCAAAATTCAATTCAAATATCTTACTGTAAATATGTAAACAATGAGCAGAAATTAATGGCAATTGTGGCTATTTCTTTGACATAACAATGCTTTTTGGAAATAAATCCTATTTCCTATCTGGAAGGTGCCACGTTTGTGATGAACATGTGATTATCAAGCTTTCCAAGATTGCACAGAAATATTTTCACTTTGTTGCATAGTTTATTAGTAATTCTTATGGTGACAAAAACAAGCTGGAAATTATTTTTCATGATGCATCACTTACTAAGAAGCTGCTTTTATCGACATCCAGCAAACAGAAACAAACACGTGACTCATACCTGACTGAACCCATTTGTTATTGTTGAATGAGCAAATAAATGCATAATTTTTTAACGAACAAAAAAAGGTTCTTTTCTGAAAATAAATAAACATATTTGAAATTGTTTCCACGGTGATGAAAATCATGAATCAATCAGCAGACCTGTTCGTTTCCTTTTCCGCTGTGAGTCGGTGGTTTAGTCCCCACGGGGGTTTTAGTTTTAAACATGAGCGTAACGTACATGTGAGCTCCTGTGGTGGGAAAAAAAAAACCTTCATGTTTCTGTTAATGCGTGGGGCAGAGGGATCCTCATACGTGATCTTCTCCTCCTAAACAATATGCAACTAAAAAATATATAAAGAATAGGAATAAAGAGGACTCCTCGTCCTCTCACAAGAAGGACAGGAAGTTTTCTGTCTGCATGTACGTATGTGTAGTTTGCATTCACGGCTTCCTGTTTTATGCTTCTTAAGTCTTGTGACATGAAACTGGTGTAACCTGGAAAAAACTGCCACCTAAGACCAAAGCTAGAAAACTGACATGAGCCGCCACAATGTAATGTTGTCAGGGTCAGCTTGAATAAGGTAACAGCAAAAAGAGAAGATATTTGGACATTTCACTGTATTTTACACCACAAGGTTTCATTTAAATTGGCTTTATGTTGAGAATGTAGTCATTTTCTGTATTAATTTTTTTTTTTTTTTGTCAAAATATACATATTTTCATCGTGTGTACTCGGCACCACAACACAGAAAATCTTTAACATTTAAATTCAAAGGGTATTAAGGTACTATTTTACCAGTCCGGTCCACTCTAGATGAATCTGAGCTCCATGTGGCCCCTGAAATAAAGTGTGCTCGACACTCCCGGTGTGCACTCTGTGGTGCAAATCTGATCAAACTTTTTTCTTTCCTAAAGTTTGTTCCAAACTGGATTCACTGCAAGTTTGTCATTTCATTAATTATGCGTCCCAAGTCTATAAAGGCTGTTTGACTCCAACTTGTTCAACTATGTTTTGGGGTCATAAAATAACAGGACGTTGAGGAAAAAGCTTTAAAGGTCAGTGTAATACTGACTGCTGCAGCACTGAAATGTCTTGGTGAGTATGTTTCACTCCAGCTGAGAGTAAAGGAAGAAAGAGCTTCTGCAACAGTGTAAATCTGAAATCAGTGTTGTGTGCAGACTGACCGGCTGGCCTCTTTGATGAGAGCGATGGCGATCAGGATTCTCTTCCTGAGGAAGATGAGGAGCAGGATGATGATGAATTCCACGATGGCCAGGATGATCACTGCACAATGACAGATACAGCAGATTAACACGGCTCATCGTCACTTCATAAAGAGCTTTATTGCAGAGGGAAAGTCAATGTTTGCTCACTGAAGGCCAGCCAGGTCTGTCTGATCTGCAGGTAGATGGAGAAGTCGGTCTGCAGGCCCAGATCACGGATGGTCACGTCGGCCCCGGGCTGCCCTTTCAGGTTGGCAAACTCCATATAGCAGTGGAAAATACCTGAAAATACTCAACTTTATTACATTTTTCCTTTTTGATTTGAAAAAACAAAACAACAAACAGAACAAACTTTATTATCCCCAGAGGGTGAGCGCTTACCATATCCAATGACGAGAATAACCAAAACAATCATGACCCAGACCATGACGCCAGCCAAGAACCGCAGCAGTACGATGAAGATCAAGCTGACCACCATGGCTATCACCAGACCTCTGCAGAGAGAGCCAGCGGAAAACACAATTAAGCAGATGTTCGCATTTCATAGTAATGAATAAAATATGTTCTGATATAGTTCAGTTGGTGTTTGTTTCTGAAAAACGACAAAAACATCTGAATGAATCCGTTCGCCAAAGTTATTACATTTACTGGTGTTATGTTCCAGATGATGAAGTGAACTTACAACAATATCCAGTGCCAAGACTGAGTGTAATCCTCGAAGATTCTCATGGCAACTTGGCGAGCTTCGACAGCCACATTGGACTTTCTGCGAAGGAAAGAAAACGAGAATAGAACCAATCATCTGGGTCTAGAATGGACACATACTTAGTATGGTATTTGAAAATAACTCAAAATTTTAAATAAAGTGTATCAATATGTCAAATCAGGCCGCGTCATCGGGCATGTCAATAACAAAAACATTTAAGCTTAGGTTATATTATCACACAACGCTCAATAAAACTATTCTAACTAGATTCACTTATAAATATTTCTACGTATTTTTAAATATTTCCCACGTAACCTGATTACACTCGATTTCTCATGTGCTCGTTTTGTGTTTCTGTGCTAATAACACAAACGGTCTTTCATTCATCAATCTCTTGATGTTGAAAAGAACTTCTTCTCTTTCTTCTTATTTTTTCTGAATTATTATTCAGCTGACTCCTTCAAGGGTCTCCACCCTCCCAGCCAATCCCCTGCCTCCTCTGCTGTTTCATCAAACCGCCTCAGAATTAAAAACCTCACATTCTTCATCCCAGCTTCCTGTCTGGCAGACAAAGCCACTGTCTTTAAACCATTAAAACACACAAGAAAATACTCACACTGACGACAAGCTGAAATATTTCTTTTATAGATGCATACAATGAAAGGCATCGTGCACATTCACTCTGCAGGACATGTAGAGCTAAGCTGCAACTTACTTCTTACTGCTCGCAAAAACAAAAGAAAGATCCAAACCACTTTCTGTCTGACGAATCTGCAAGAGGAGTCTGTCTCATATGACACAATTTGCCACAAGTTGTCTGGTGTATATTCTCATATTGTGTAATTATGCACAAAGAAAAACCATTTTCTTTTGTTTCTCACCACATGTACTCCATGTTTCACTATAGTTTGTCATTAGCATGTCTCTCTGTCTCTCTAAAAGTGCCTTGAAGTGTCTGTGTTATATTTCGCAAGATAGAAATAACATTTAAAGTAATTCAATTATTATTGTCAGCTGTAAACAATTACAAAAAAAGAACTTGTGTAAAGTGTCTGCCTCATTCTACTGACTTCCCACGAAGAAATAAAATCAATTCTCATTATTTCGCGTTCCTCTTCAAATTACCGAGACAAACCTGTTTGTGCATTGCGTCGAGGCTTGACACGGTTCAGCACTGAGATACTGTCTGTGGCAACATAACAGGAGGCATTACTCATCATCCTCACAAATAGCTGGCAGGAGGAAGTAAAGACGCCTGCAGAGGGAATATGTTGACAGATAGAAAACCCTGACATGAGGATCACGGAGGGTAGGAATGAACTGGAACCGAACTGAGGCAGTCAGAAGCTGTAACAAACACATGTCGGTGTGCAGAACCAGAATCTGAGGCTCAAGTCTTTCCAAAACCAGAATCTCTGCAGTGAGGCAAGAGGAGGATGTGATACTGTCAGCTGCCACAGTCTATCCCATGATGTGTGACATGAGCTATTTTAGATCGCTGTCAGAGAGTCTCAACGCTGGGCTGAAGTCGACATGAAGAATTTATAACAATAAATGATCTAAAGCAGGGATGCCAAACACGTTTTAGTTCAGGGGTCACAAACAGCCCAGTTTCATCTTGAGTGGGCTTGACTGGTAAAATAGTGCCATAATAACCTATAAATTGAAGCACAGAGTATATGTGACTAAAGTTATCTATATTTTCACAAAACCAAACAATTACTATTGAAAATGACTAAAATCTCAACATAAAGCCAATTTTAATTAAACATACTGGTGGGAAATACAATGAAATGTCCCAAAAAAATTCACCTCCACTGTTGGATTAGGGATGTTTTTTGAAAGAAAGATGAGAAAAAGCCAAATTTTTGCTTTCTCTCACATCATTCATTAATTTTCAAATGACGCAGTGAAAAACACTCACTTTGACGCCTCCAGCACGTCAGTGGCGTTGATGCTGACGCCCTGCCCGTCATCGAAGGTGGTCTCGTTGCCCACCACCACCACGCCGCCCTTCATCGTTCCCAGCGCGGGGAGGCAGCGCCGCGTGACTGCAGCAGGAGGAGTTACATGAGTTTCAGCTTCATGCATAAAACAAAGCAGACACAAAGCAGCTCACTCACAGGCTTTACTGGGCATCAGCATGGCAGGACACAAGCCGTCCCTCAGGAGCTCTGGAGGACTCTGGAAGAGAATGGAAAGAATATCTGCATCACACTTAATGAATTCAGCTTGCACATAATTTAAATAATCGACCAAATTGTTTACCAATTGGGAAAAGTCCACTCCTTCCTTGCAGTATCGTTTATAGTATTCATGGTCTTCTTTGTTCCCCAGCTTGGCTTTTACCAGCGTGAGATGTCTGTCAGGACAGCTTTCCACACATAGCTGGACACAAAAACACAACACGCTCCGTCACCAGGATTCATCGTTTGGACGAGCTGCGACGATCTCAGACTCGGTTTCTGACCTGCGTGGTGGGACACTGGAACTCCAGGAGCACCAGAGGACTGGCACACTTCAGGATGTTGAAGTAAAACAGGAGCGGTTTCTTCCTGTTGTGGGACAGCAAAGCAAAACTTATTATTACTTGAATAAAAACAAATGTTTGGAGGCCCATTGTCTTGAATTGACACACTGTAATCCTCATGTGAAAACTTTCCAAGGACACATGTGGTGTGTGTGCGGGCGACTCACTCCAGACTTGTCCCAGCTTGTCCACAGAACTGCCCTCTGCTGTCTGTGGGGTAAATCACTTTTCTGGGGTCACCCTGAGACCAGGCTGCATGGAGAAGAAACAAAGACAGCAGCAATGTTAACATGCTATTCCTCATTATTATGACATTTCAACACAAAAGATGTAAGTTCTGCATCTCTGCTCTGTCTAATTTAGATAAATGCCTGTTGAGTCCCTCTAAAAAACAGACTGCGGTGTTTATACGGAAATTGAAACCAAAAGAAAAAGATGTGAGAAATCAAGCAGATGATGTGGTTCAACAATGGACTAACACACGTGACACCAAATGACTAACACAGACCGCAGTAACCTTCAGTGCAGGTCTCCTGAAGATGTAACAAGTTGAACAGCTCTTCAGTCTGAGGCTGTTTCTACCCTCCTTCATATGAAGTGCCCTCATCACCATGGACACGTATGTCGTGGTTATAAAATGTTTTTTATACAACACTTTTTTTTTTTTTTTTACAGTGAATCTACAATGTACGCTCATACTGAAAAACTGAAGGACATTTCTGGGTTTTTTTCCTTGCGTAATTCTGACCTCACCTGCACGCCACTGTACAGTTACACCATCCTCACAGTGAGAATAACCCCCGGTTCGAGTCCCGGCTTGTGAAGCTTGTTCCTCCTGTGTATGTGCTCATCCTTTCATTCTTCTTGTAAAAATGTATACCCAGAGTTCGTAAAAGTATTCATATTATTTACTAAAGTCGGACAGATACTTGTGTATCTCGTAAATGTACCGATTCAACTACTCTGAGTGTACAAGGAATGAAATGTTCAAACATTTTCTTGGCATAACATGCCCTTGAAGAATCTTAAAACTTCTTTGATTTTTAAATTTTAGACAGAAATTAAATCAGTGTTAGAATTAAAATAGATCGACTTTACATAAATCATTCTGAATCACATTTTTGAGTAAAATACAAATACCTGAAGAGTCTCCTTTAAAGATATGGGAAACGTAAATTTCAGCTCCTCAAAACAATTTGTTAAAAACAAGTAGAATGTATATGCACCTTGTGAGTCACATAACTCTACCCGCCCTAAAACAATATTAAAAACTGTACTATTGGATTAAGACCTATATTTAGCTGTTAGTGTGGCGCACACGTGTGCACAGACAGGGAGATGTATATTTGCTATTCAAATAATCTGGGTACTGAACAAGAAAGTAACAGTTGCAATCTGCTGTGAAAATCACAAGATCAGCACCACATCAAGACACCAAGAAGTGTTCACAGAGTCTGCTTCAACATGAAATATTGAGATGATAACAAACAGCAGTTGCTGCAGTGATGGAGGAGGATTCTTACCCAGAATACCCACAGCAAAGTACCCCAACAAGGCAATGATGAACAAAATGCAGAAGAGGATATCGGTGCAGCCCCTGACGAGAAAAACCAAGAGATTAAACTCTGTTTCTACTGAAGAAAGGAACACAGGCGAAGAAAAATGACGTTTTACCTGTTGTGGATTGGTCCTTTGAAGTTTGGATCAAACTTCTTGGACTCCCCTGAGGAAACAAAGAAACAAAAGGACTGTTTGACATTACAACATAATGTGGATTCTCTTTGGTTGAAGAGCATCCGTGTCAATGCAATTCATTACATTTGAGTATCAGAACAAATACAGCAACTTTTCTTTTAATTTTCTTCAGTTTTGGCCCATAACAGACTAAATCTAAAATATAAATAGAATCAAACTGATAAAATACAACACATCATTTTTTAGCTCTGTGGTTGCACATGCATGGAGCCGTTTCTTAACACTTTATGTGTCAGTAGTACACAAATATCAACAACAAGAATGACAGTAACTACTGTATTTCTAAATGAAAACATGAATCTTTCTTGTTTTCATGATTGACTAGAAATCTAAATTTAATTGCAGATAACTCTCAATCTTATACTCCAGTTTATCTAGCTGAGGGTCACTGGCATTCGCACACACTCACATTTACTATGATTTAAAGACACAGATTGGCTTTAAATGCTTTTTTAAAAGAAATCTGCCTAATTTCAGAAAACCAGAGAAAATGCAGAAAAAAAGCAGAATAACTTCAAACGGAAATGCACTACTTTTCCCCATCCTTTGCTTCACAGTGGTTTGGTCCATTTTCTGCTGAAAGTAACTGATCCCTCTGATGCCTCAGACACTTTGATTTAATTCTACTTTGCAGAACCTTTAAAGACATGAACATAACTATATTCTCTTCACTTCATTGTGGATTAGTTTTAATTCCTGTGTGAACACAAACTTACGGTGGCCTAGAAGCCTCTTTGTTGTTGTATCGTGGCTTTTTGTTGCTGTGGATGTGTTTTGCTGTTGTGTTTTGGCTTTTGCTGTTGTGTTGTGGCTTTCTGCTGTTGTGCTCTGGGTTTTGTTGTTGTGTTGTGGCTTTTTGCTGTTGCTTTGTGTTATTGGCCATTCTTTGCCACCGTGCAAACTGTCCATCAGACAAAGATCTGCAGCACTCACTGTATTACAGAGACACTTTAAACCAGACTGGTTCGTCACAATCACTAAAAGTCTCTTCTATGGGACTAAATGTGTGCATGTTAATGACCCTTATGTAAAGGAGTGAGTTTCTATGTTGACAAAGACTTTGCCACAACAAAAGGATTCTTCTGCTCGACTGTCATGCCTAGCAACCCACAAAATGGCTCCCCCGCGACTCTCCGCGCTCCCGGAGGACTTCACCTGCCACCATGGAGACACCTCAGAAATGGCACAGGAGACGTGTCCACCACAGAGGGAGGAAGCTACGGGCGTGAGTCAACCTTTTCGTCTAAGAGCATGAGGAGAGGCCAGGCTTTCCCTCCTACTAAGCTGTAAGATGATCCAGAACCTGAGCTCCCTCGCATCCTGTCCTGTCAAGCAGCAGCGAGAGCCCGCCACGCCCTGCATGACCATCTATAATTGAGCACTACCGAGCTGCTCGTTAAAGATCAGACACTAAGTGAGCATTACAGGCCAAACTGTTGTCACTCCGTAATGCTTAGGTAGCAGCTATATCAACCCACACACACACAGGATGTAGACACACACACACGATGCAGAGACAAACGAAAGACTCGGGCTGAGACAATTAAAATATGAATACAGCAGCAAACTCATTCTTTTAGCCATCATCATGACTGTCATGTCAAGGAAACATTGATAATAAATCCAGACAGTACCTGCTTGTTCCTTTTTTGTCATTCTGCCACTTTCTGTTCATATATGGGCGGCGTTATAAACTCCTCGCAACGCGCTGTTCTTTTGGATGTGCCTTTCCTGTATGAGGTTTCTGACTTCTTACTCTACACTTCTTGTTTTGGTGTTTCTGAAGCTCTGCCTCCACCACATATTCCCTCTTTCTCTCTCTTGTCCCTCGAGACTTCTGCATGCAGTGCCGACAGGGGAATCCAAAGACAACTGCAAAATAAATACACTGAAAGTAAGATTATAGGGACTGTTTGTTGTAGTGATGGGATATATGTACTGTGATTAGAACAGTCTTTAACCCCTGTATAATTACAGTAATTTTAGGCCTCAACTATGTCCAATGGATCAGCATGATAAACTGCATGCAGCTGCTCCACAGGGTACACCTTGCCCTCACACTTTCAAAAACTCAAACAGAATGTGACACACACAGAAAATAACCAATTCTTAATATTTCCTGGACTTCCTGCCTGGACTTCTAGCGGTGTTTTCCACAGCACCCCCTCTCCTACTGCCTCCAAGCTGAACAATAGACAACAATGTCTTCAAATATTTCTGCGCTCTGTTAAAACAATGATTTGGTTATGATGGATGTTGTGTGTGTGTGTGTGACATGCATGCGTCATTGAGCTGAACTGAAAATGTGCGATAAGACCATCCTACATGTTCCCCGGTGGTTGACGGCCGCCTCCGCTGCCATGTGATATACTAGAAGGGTGCCACAGTATTAAATTACAATACTAAATATTGAACTCATTTTAGAAATACATTGTGCCACGTCCAAGAACATAAGAGAAACTCAGTATTTTATATATTTCAGACTTTTGAGAACAGATTTTGTCTTGTCGAGAGCATGAGGAACGGTTCTATCTGTTGGATAAATCTCGGCTTTACCTCCAAATAGTTTAGTATCGATAAATACACAAGAAAAATAATCATAATATGTAAAGATATTTTCACAAAATAAGTGAAAAGGATGTAGGTTTCAATCTGGGCCAGGCCTTTGTGTGCGGGGTTTGCATGTTCTTCCTGTGCATGTGTGTGTGGTTTTATTACAAAACAAACCAATAAGAGCACCCACTAGTGGCCCAACATAAAAACAACATCATTTTCAGTTTTCTTTGCAGTGTAAACAGACAGTTTTCAAAACATTGTTAAACAAAAATGTAAAAACAGTGCGTTGTCATTTGAAACATTGTCGCCTAAACGAGGTATAAATTGGCAGCAAGAGTGTGTTGGACCTGCTTTTGACCAGCTGAGATCAGGTTCAGAGTCCTGCAATAAAGCAGCGTTGAAGATGGATGCTGACAAAATGAAGATCAGAACAAACATTAAATGTCAATCATCCAACTTTTACACTGATCCAGACGAGTACGAGCGAAGGCAGCCTCGTAGGATGAACACAGAGAGACAGACACACGCTCATGTTCACACCTACTGTATGTTTCTGAAGAGGGAACCAGAGAACTTTGAGAAAACACACACGCATCCACCTCAAGACAGTGTATTTGAATTGGATATTCTTACTGTCGGTGGAAGGATCCGACCACTAAAGTCCCCGAGAGGCCAAAACTAATAAGGTGAAGGTTGAATATGAAGATTTTAGTGGATGTTTTATTGAACGATATTTGTGTGCATGTATTCAGAATAAAAATGATAATAATAATAATAATGTTCTCTGGGAGGAACAGGAGAGCTCAATAAGAAAGAATTGCGTACAATAATATGCAAAGTGCTCTGCAGCAGTTTTTTTTCCGATCTAAATGGCTTTTTTGTTTAATTTAATTCCACTTCTTGCCATCACTATGTGCGCACACACTTCCTCTTTCCCTGTACTGGGGAGGGAAAACATTGAAAGAGGTTTTCCATCAGCCTTTCATTTGTAGCACCATCTGTGAATGTGAGACATTCGGTTCCTCTAAAGCTGGAGGAGCAGGCGGCTCGTCACCTTCAAACAATTCCCGGCTGTACCGACAAGCACTCCAACAGATTTGTTCTTGGTGTCGTTGTGTACAAGCTGCCAAGTGTCTTGGACATGAGTTTTATTTGAAGGTGTAATCTATAATTGTTGACAGATCTCTGTCTGCTATAGGCTTGGATAAGTGGCTACTTCAGTAGGAGATTTTTAGAGGCTAAAGTGCAAATGTAGGAGGCACGATTTCAGTGGAGAGCCAGAGTTTGTTCATCATGTATCCTTCAGAGATAGAGAAGTTAAAATTCTTCAGTCTGTATTTGGCATTGAGGTCTAACTGTACAACATCTAAGGTTGACTTACACTTTAAGTCAGGAGTGTCAAACACAAGGGGTTTTCAAAACCGGCCTGCAATACGCTCCAATCCAAACCATCAAGCAAATTGTAAAAATGTATTATTGTACAACACATTTCTTAAGAGTAGCAAACACAACAAAAAATTAAACCCGAGCTGAGCTATCTGAGATCCCTCCATGAAAGCTAGAAAACAGTAGCTTAGAAGTCATGATGTCAGGATGAGTTTGTAAAAACATCCATAATGAACAGCTATAGGAAACTGTTTTTTTTTTTTTTTACATTTTACAGTATTTTGCACCAGAAGGTTTTATTAACATTTAATTCATGTTGACATTGCAGTGATTTTTGATCTTAAAAAAAACTAGACATTTTCATCATGTACAATCCGCATCAAATATGAAGAAAAACATAAAATATTTACATGTAAAGGTTATTATTTCACAATAGTAAAGTTCCAGCCACCAAATTAAAATGTGTTTGACACTACTGCTCCAAGTTTTACTTGACTTGAGTAATTATTTGGATACTTTTAAATATATGAATACCAGGAATAGACCATGGACGAAAGTGTATGTGGGTGTGTGTGTGTGTGTGTGTGTTTGTCTTTTAGAGAAAGTGATGATGTCATGACTGATGTGATCCAGTAATGGGCTCTCAGGGGTTATCAGATGGGCCGTTCCCAGCTTCCTTTAATGGCTTAGTGGCCACTGTGGTTGTGCTTGTTTCTGTGTACAGAGCGTACAGAGAAATACAAGTGAGAAGACAAGCCAGATTAATCTGATCCTCACTGCTCGTACTGCTGACAATTTTATCTTTATATTTAGAACATGTAGATAGAGGAAAATAAATGATTGTTCAATGTGCTACAGGACACAGGCAATACTGTATTATGTCAAGCAGATGTTCCTGCTTCAGAAAACTGCCTTTTTACAATCACTAATGAGGTCATTGGCCTATATTCTCCTCCTGGGAGACGATGAAATATATTGAAGTCTCGTTTTCAAGAGCTAAAAAAAAACCTGACAGCCACGGGCTCAGATCACTGTCTCTGTACTCCTCACACTCGCTGCTTGGATCAACAGTTTGTCTCATGGTCCCAAACCGGCAGCTCCAAAACACTTTCAATCCGCGAACTTCACCAGTCATCAATATAAAAGCTTTAGCTGGTGTATCCCGAGCGTGTGGCGCTGTGGCAATGCATCCACGTCTTTGCCAGCTGAATATTGACGGGAAGCCTCCTGACTGAGTCTGCTGAGTACGAAGAGCCGACAAGGCTGAACACGGGCCAGACTTTGCAGGCTGCAGCCTGCCTGCATGCATGTATGCACACCAGCATCCGCAATGGTGTTGCAACTACAGAAAAGTCTAAGAACAAACTTTAGCAGGATACTTTACTATTTAAGAATACAAGTGAGCTAAAACAAGTCATTATAATGACCTAAGAAAACTAGTCCAGTTAAACAGAGCAGTGATTTCTGACCTTTCCTTCCTGAAGGAGGAAAGCCGAAAGGGGAAAAAAGGGCTGTTTTTTAACAGGAAAGCCTCAAGGAAATACTCCATAGTGAGAATCTAGTGGCTCAACATGGGAGGACGTGTGTATTGTGAAAAAAAATGGACTAACTACTTGGGGTTGTCTTTCCAAATGAAATCCCAGCATGACGCTTACAGTCCGCTTTAACAACCACCCTCTCCTATACCAACGTGCAGATAAAGGGGCTTAAAAGCTGGAATAACACCGGTTATGAAAACTTAATGACTCAACAGTTCTCATGCACAACAACCCAGCCCAGACTGTTGGAGATCACACCAAGCTTCCCTGGAAAAAAAGAAAATGTATGTGTGACACACATAACAAGCAGCAATGAGTCATGTGTTTGGCTGATATACGGTCCAGCAGGCTTCTGAGATATATGTGCATGCAAAGAAAATCAATCTGACAGCAGCAGTAAACATCTGTAGAGTCCTTGTGTTTCTATTTCTGCGGGAGAAGCCACCCTATGCCAATCTACAAATGAACTCATGGAAACACAATGAATCAAATACACTGTAGAAGCATATTTAAAAAACCAATTTGAGTGGGTTGTGTTGTTTTTCCATTGATAGTACACTGGATGGAGAATTTAAAAGCCTGTGTGATCTCCAAACACCCTATTAAACACGGATGTAAAAAGACAAATCGGCTTTAAATCAATACAACCCAACCACACATTCACTTATTCACCATGTGCAGCAAAAAAAGAGAACAAAAGGTCATTTGCAGGGATTAGAATCTAGCAGCAGAGGATGGGGATGCTTCCAGATCTGCTAAGGATCCAGGAGGTCCACACCCATATATCCATTGCAGTCATTGTTTCCATTTCTTCGCTCGTTTGGAGAAAAAAAAAAAAAAATCAAAGATCGTGAAGAAAAGCTGCTCTCACCGTATTTGGGATCTGGATTTTTCTCCTCCAGCTCCATTCTCGCAGTGTCTGTGTCCAAGCTGCGGATCAGCGCTCAGACAGGAGAGTTACCATGGAAATAACAAGGCAAAAAAAAACATCAATAAGTGACCGACTGCAACACAACACAGATACACAGAGAGAGAGGGAGAGGGAGAGAGAGAGAGAGAGAGAGAGAGAGAGAGAGAGAGAGGAGAGAGTGAGATAGGGCGAGGGAGCCGCTCGGGTAACGGAAAGAGAATCTAGCCAATCAGAGAGCCGTGCGCTGTGACGGACTATCTTCAAAGCCAATCGGAATGACTCTGAGGGGGCCAAGCCCCTCCCACAGCCACAGCAACGGAATGTTTGTAATTACATTAACACTTCAAAATGACACATTCACGCAATCTTTGACATTAATTACTTTCTGTATGACAAATGAAGGGAAGCTTCCAAAACGCTTGGGGGAAAAAAAAAGTTCGACACAAAGTTTGAGAAAAACTTACAAAAGTTGTTACTTTGCAAATATGCCGTTGAAACAAATAATAATGCAGCGATAGTTAAAATAACAAAATATACCAGTTGGGCTATTTTATTAATTACATCTCTCTAGATTCTTAAAAAAACTTTATAATGAAAACAATCATTTATAGATAGATAGATAGATAGGTTTTGAGAAGCAAATTTTTCTATAAAAACAGTTCAATATCTTACAGACAAGCCTCTATTAATACAGTATGTTTGTTCTATAGCTCTAAAAGAAACATGTTGGCAAGGCATACCTTTACATAACACAAAAGAATCATGTGCATGCAAAGAATCAATAATTTAAAGGTATGAAGCGTGAGCAGGGCTTTTCAACAAGACCATAAGACCAAATTCCACGTGACATATGTAGCAGACATCCAAACAAAACAGCTAAATAGACATTTCAAAAAATATTTAATTATTCATTTCGCACATACTTTATTTCACTTATCTATTTGTGTAGCCTATTTATTGGCATTTCATGGGTTTTTACAAATCATCTGTCACCATAGACATTACATGTGTTCAAATGCAATCTATGCATATGTTACCTTTCAATGATATTCCATTGTTATTTGCAGCCATTTCATTGCATTATTCTGTTTGAGTCAAAGCATATCTTAGACAAACAAAACAAAAAATTAAAAATTATACAATGGAAATTTCTTCTTCTTCTCTTGTTCTTCTTCTTCAATGGAGAAATAAACATCACACTTTGTTGGGCTATAGAGGATATAAGTTGTCAGGTTTGAATCCCACGGTGGACCACTGTCAGTCCCTGAGCATGACCCTTGACCCCCACAAGCTCCATGAAGCACAGTGACGTGGCTGCCACCTCATCCTGGAAATAGGACAGGTAAATGCATACAAAGGAATATCACTAAGGACGATTAATAAAGTATGGTTACTTTAGTTAGTTTAGTAAAAAGTTTAGAATTTGAATTACTTTATTTGACCTTTATTTATACAGGTAATCCTGTTGAGACACATTTTCCAGACAGACTTGTTAAAACACAGAACAAAAACTTAAATTATATTAGTTCCTGTGATGACAGAATCAAGTAATGCATTAACGGACTTGTGTATTAATGATTATGATGATTATTATTTTTATTATGCATATTATGGCTCACACAATTGTACTAAAGAATAAATGCAAACAAACGCCCCCAAAACATAAGTTTCATAGAGTGACATTACCATTTGGGATTTATTTTATGACACAACCAGCATGCATTATGTTTTTAATTACCTTAACTTCACCTTTAGGTGTATCATGTTGTTGTGTTTTCATGCTGGAGGACGTGTGATAGTGTCACTTATAAAACGTGGACATACCGTACATAGATCTTCCTAATTTACCAGCCAATGAGGGGGGAGCCTGAAGGCAGACACCCCCGCTCGCGCGTCCACCTCTCGGCGCCATATTGAGTGTGGCAAAGTGGCTTCAAAACTCGACCCTGAATCAATCCCACGACGTCAAACCAGGTTTCACACGCTGTGAGTCCGCAGCCTGAAACATCAGCGACATGCAAAACACCACTCAACTAATTTTCCACGTTTATTTTGAGGCCGTTGGGCGCAGTCAGAGGTGAGGTTGCATAACGCGCAGGAGTTGCGCAACACGTGGTATTGCCGTGTTTTGCCTCACCTGTCATGGCGGACGAGCCGCCCCACATCTGATCTCACGCCTCCCGGTGACGTCACACCGGCACGAACGTTACTTAAGCAACTCTTTTACAGCTGTAAAGTCACCGGATCGTCACATCAACTCGCTGAGAGGAACAAAGAAAGGTACATTTCAGAAAAACAGTTTATGTCTCTTTCACTGTTTGTGTGTTTATTTGTGTTTGTGTATTTAACCTGCAAAAACCTAACGGGACAATTTGTCCTCATGTCTTGTCAGTCTGCTTTGATTGTTAAGAGACCATGTTAAATTAATCTATCTCGCTCCTACAAATTACCTGCTTGCATCCTGCATGGAATGATAAAAAGAAAATGTTTCTTCATTGCCTTTTTATAATGTCGAACATGAAGTTATAGACTGAAATATGCTTACAGTTTGTTTATGAATTGAAGAAATGTCTAAATGTATTTTTTCTTGTTTCGGTCTTTGTTCAGTTAAAAAATGGCTCTCAGAGGTGCTGTGACCCGTCTGCTATCAAACAGCCAGAAATGTGCAGCTATGACGGTGTGCAGAGCTCAGGGCACTGCTGCAGCGCCCAAAGGTACTTTAAAAACACTCTTCAATCTCATCAGTGAATAAGTTTAAAAAAAAAAAAAAAAAAAAAAGTCTTCTTTGTCTCGATCAACCCTGTACTTGAAGAAGTGCTATACAAGATGAAACATGTGTCTATATTTCTGTCCTTCAGACTCAGAAGAACTCAAAAAGCCTTCAAAAGCACGTAAGTGAGCCTCTGAGTTGAAGCGGTTTTGCGTTACACCTGCTGTTACCACACGCTGTGATGATATAACATGGCACATGTTTGTCTATATGCTTTTTTTGACCCTCAGCCAAGGTGGAATTTAACTGGCGGGACGCTCTGGATCTGGAGGGTCAGCTGACGGAGGAGGAGGTCATGATAAGGGACTCCTTCAGGGACTACTGCCAGGAGAAGCTCATGCCCCGCATCCTCATGGCCAACAGACACGAACGTGAGCTCAACACTATTAAATGATCTGATGGTGGTTTTATTTTTTTTTTTTTAAATTTGAAACTATGACACATTAATCAAACCTGCACTGTGTCACAGACTTCCACCGGGAGATCGTGTCAGAGATGGGAGAGTTGGGTGTCCTGGGCCCAACTATTAAAGGTAGAATAACAACAATACTGCACTTTTACTGTTGCACTGTTACACTTTATGTTCATGTTGTTTGTTTGCACGCTGCAGGCTACGGCTGTGCTGGCACCAGCTACGTCGCGTACGGTTTGATTGCCAGAGAGGTGGAGAGAGTGGACAGTGGCTACCGCTCCGTCATGAGTGTGCAGTCCTCTCTGGTCATGCATCCCATCAATGCGTACGGCACCGAGGCCCAGAAGGAGAAGTACTTGCCCCGGCTCGGTGAGGGCGGGACATTCCAGAAGCCTAACAAGTTCAGAAAAGTGTATTTAATTCAATAACATTTCTGGGTTTTGTTCTGCAGCTCGTGGAGAGATCCTGGGCTGCTTCGGCTTGACCGAGCCAAACCACGGCAGCGACCCCAGCGGCATGGAGACGAAGGCCAAATACAACCCGTCCAGCGGCACCTTCAGCATCAGTGGAGCTAAAACCTGGTGAGGGAGTTTCTGTTGTTACAGCTTCATCTCTTCAAACTGAATATAGGATGAAACATATGCTGGTGAAGAACAACACTACATAATGAATTGGGACTGTAGGTGGAGGTGACAGAGGAGAGTGACATCATTAAGGAGAAATCTGTGCTGAGAACTGATTAACAAGTCACTGTATTGGACTCATTGTTTCAAGGATAGCATCTTCATCAGCTGCTGCTTTGGAGATGAATTAGTGTGTTTGAGGTCACTTATGGAAGACGGATTACTAGACAGAAATGGCTCAAGTCTCAAAAACATATTTAGACATTGTTTTGCATGTAAATTAATATTTTTCAACCAAAATGTGAACAGAGGGCAGAAGGTTTGATGACTTACTGTATATTCTTCAACACATCACCCACAACAACGCTATGTGGAGGTTGTGGAGAGATTTTCACGAGCCAAGAACTCTTCAAATGTTTTGAAGATGCCAAATTAACAGCAGGAGCACACAGACGCAGTCCCTCTGAATTCCTCCGCATCCTGTCTTTACTCTGTTTAGAGGCCTTTGGTCTGAGCTGCACTCACACTTCAGTCTAACGCCCTCAGATTCACACATGGGGAATGTTTAAAGTCACCAAATGGCATCAAATGCAGAAAAGCAATGTGACCACAAGAGGGACGTTCAAACTTTGGACTGTTAGATTGTAATCAGTTAACCATCTCATGTTTTTGAAGAGGGAACTCTGCAAAGGGAGAAGATGGTAATGTTAGGCATACATGTTGAGGATTGCGATAATGATATAAATGATGATAAAACACAAATACTTAACATGACTTTAACATCTTTGTGCTTTGGAATTTTTTTAATTTGAGTTTTTTTTAACGTTTGCAATATATTCACTGCACATGTTGATGAATTTGTGATATATCGTGTGTTGAAGAGCTAAATGTTTTTTGTTTTTTTTTTACTGTCCCTCCAGGATCACCAACTCCCCGGTGGCAGACATTGCAGTGGTGTGGGCCAAATGTGAAGATGGCAGAGTGAGGGGCTTCATTTTGGAGCGTGGAATGAAGGGTTTCTCCACACCCAAGATCGAGGGCAAGTTCTCCCTGAGGGCTTCAGCCACGGGTATGATCCTGATGGATGAAGTAGAAGTTCCGCAGGAGAACCTGCTGCCCAACGTCTCCGGTCTCGGCGTACGTCACTCCCCTGCCATATCAGATTGAACGCCAGTAAATATGACATTAATCTCTGATAAATGTTTGTGTTCAGGGTCCTTTTGGTTGTCTGAACAATGCCCGGTATGGCATCGCCTGGGGCGCTCTGGGAGCGGCGGAGTTCTGCTTCCACGCAGCTCGACAGTACACACTGGACAGGTACGTGCTGATCCTCTGCACAGAATGAACGCTCTCGCTTCCCCTCTTCTCTTGTGATTTTATGAATGGACAAATTTTTTTTTTTTTCTTCCCCTTTATCATCTGATTAGAATCCAGTTTGGCGTGCCACTGGCTAGGAACCAGCTGATGCAGAAAAAGATGGCTGACATGCTGACTGAGATCACCCTCGGCCTGCAGTCGTGTCTGGCCCTGGGGAGACTTATCGATGAGAAGAAGTGAGGCTCCATATCCATAACTCTGTGTATGTGTTGACTTTCCCCTGCCACAGAAACGCCAACCTTCTCTTTTTGACAGAGCGGCGCCAGAGATGATCTCCATGATGAAGAGGAACAGCTGTGGTAAGGCGCTGGACATCGCCAGACAGGCCCGAGACATGCTGGGAGGAAACGGCATTGCGGACGAGTACCACATCATCCGCCATGTCATGAACCTGGAGGCTGTCAACACGTACGAGGGTAAGTGGAAGCAGGGCTACAGTTGAAAAGATGTACGTGAAAGGACTGCCACACTTTCACAGCAGTTACACACATCCACCAGCAGGGAGCAGCAGAGTTCATCCCTTTCAGCTGTTCCTCCAAGCGGAACTGAAACCTCTCATAATGTTGCTTTTATAATGTTCATATATAAATATGGTAAATCTTATATTACGGTTGGCTGCGTGTTTATATTATCCAATCTCCAATAAATGCTTATTATAAATACTTTAGTAATTCTATTGAATTCATTTTGAGTTTGTTTCAATGTCACACTTTGATCATTTTCAATTATATTTTAATTATTTCATTCTATTTTTATATAAATCAACATGCTTAATATTTGAATACAAGTTCATTATACGTCAGACTTTGAAGTAATGAGAAATGTAAATAAAAGACCTCAAAATAATTGATTTCATAAGATCAAATGTTTTTGTTTTATAATTTTCAAAATTAAGTATTGAAGTGGAGAAAATGAAAACTTTTCAATGTCATATTTTTCTGAGACATGCAGGTGTCTGTGAGTCCCTCCAAGTTTTAATTTTAATATCATTAAAGATCAGTTCAGCTATGCTTCCCTTTTATTTCCAAGCCGTGTTAACTTCTTCCCACACGTCTCGTCCTTGTTTTCAGGAACTCATGATATCCACGCCTTGATCCTGGGCAGAGTCATCACCGGGCTGCAGTCGTTCACTGTGCAGAAATAAAAGCTGAGCTCTGGATTCAGCTCGTCGGTCTGCCCGAGTGCGTCTTGAACCTGGAGGTGCAATAAATGTCCCTCGCGCTCGGAGCGACGGCTGATGGGAAGCATCACAAATACCTCAACTGGTTTCAGTTTTTCTAAATGTGGAAGCAGAACCGTGTTCCTTTTTGTTTGAGGTGAACCTAACAAAGCTTTGGGTCCAACTGAGATGTGTGAGTGTGCTGGACTATACATAGAAGGTGTGAATGTGACAGAAGTGGTGTTTTGAGATGGAATATATATTTTGTGATAATTTGACATGTAAATAAATGGCTTTGAACGGATGTGAAGAAGTGCTGCATGTGTGCCGATAGAAAAGAAAAACCAACAAAAAAAACGTTTAGAGCAGATGTGATGAATTTACATCAATGACAAAAGTGGACATGATGAATGCAATGCTTTTATTAAGAAAGTGACCACTCTAATCTGTCCTCGTTCTTGCTTGTGTTCTTCTACCCCTCTTCACTATCGTGCCTGGCAAAAGATTTCAACATCCAAGTAGTAGTCGAGTGTAAAAATGTGAAGTTAGATCGTGCAGAACTTGCTGATGTTTTCATTTTAAAACACATTACCAGGAAAAAACAGAGAAACACAAGAACGTCACTGTTGCAGAGAAGAATAATTTTATTAATCATCAATTTATATTGAACAGTTACTTTTAACGAACTACTGTAGATTATCACATGGCCTGTACGAATAAATATTGATGGCATATGATAAGGGAGTTTGTTTATTTATCGAACTGAATGTGAAGTGAGAGATGAGGGGGTCATCAATCGGTGAGGGACAGAACCGCTCTGAGGCCGCCCAGGGCCTGAGTGGCCTCCAGCAGCTCCTGGTTGAGTTTGGAGCAGCGGTCCAGCACCTCCGACAGCTCCTGCAGCTTCACCTGCACCTCCTCATTGGTCTCCTCGTACACTCTGAACATGTTCTCCTTCATCTGCTGGCACAGCTCTGACACCTGCTGGAGGGAGGTGACCAGGAGCTCTGCACATGAATAAAACACACGCACACACACACATTCAACCCAAAAAAAGTTTCATACCTTCTCTGCGAGCTTCTCCTGAAAGCTGTCCATCACTTTCTGGTCGCTGGCGCGGCTTTCGTTGATCTTGTCCACCACTTGCTGAGCTCTTTTGCTGATGTCATCTATGTTTGAGCTTCACAACATGGCAGAAAATGTTAAAAAGGAACTTTAACGACACAAGGAAGATGGGACTTTTCTGCACCTGCTGTGCTGCTCTTCCATCTGGGATGTCTTCACAGTGGAGGATTTCCCTTTTGATGGCCCATGGGGCACCTCTCCCACCTGCAGTGATCAAAAGAATAAAAGAAATGGCATGAAAGCCACACAGATGTACAAATCAAATCAGACTTTTTACACGAGATATTAACCTGGAGGACCAAAGTTGTAATAAGTCAGTTTCAGAAGGTTAAGCTGTTACTGAGCTACAGTGTCTCTCATTCATTCATCAAATACAATCTAAATCCAAACAACTATCTTACACCAAGCTAAGACTGCCTAATCTTCAAGCAGCAAAGATTATTAGCTTTGCTGATTAACTCTTTATCAAGCCACTGATCACATTTTCTAACTTTTTATTTGGCACCGTTTATAATCACACAACAGATGATCAGATATTTGAGATAAACATTGAGAAATGTGCTGCTTTTGTAGGATTCCTGGAATTTTTAACATATAACAGCTTACAAGAAAAACTTCAATGTTTTAGGCAAAGCCTTTTAAAGCATTACTGTACTACCTTGTGAAAAACACCATATTTAACCTTAAAGACTCTGCACATGGGAACAAATGTGATTGCAGCATTTCTTTTGTTAAACATATGCCTAGTAAGCCATATTTTGGATACTGTTTCTGAGATAACAGATGTTAATATGACACAATGTGACCCACACAGTGCAGTGAGGTGGCAACAGCATTTTACATCTTTTTACAGGTAGGTAGAGAACATCTTAAGATTTCAAGGGTGAAATATGTCTGATTTGGATTGGCTTTGAATTTTTACACTTTATTATCAGAGATTTGATTATATATAATTATTATTATTATATATATAAATATATATATTATTATAATT
>OMNM01037785.1:0-28318 GCA_900302745.1 Parablennius parvicornis | reverse complement strand
ATTATCTGGAAAGAAATTTCCTTCAGCACTTTACAAAAGATTTTCAATGTGTGTCTTCAATCCATTGCTATTCATTAGTATTTTGATTATGAATAAATACATGATTCCATCTTTATTTCTGCAAATGTTGTAATGGATCATTTTGTCTTTAATGATCATGAACTGAGTTTTTCTTTCTTTGCGATTTATGGTTTTTTGGTACAAAATTAAATAATTTGGGGCGTTTCTCAACATAGATGAGGATTATTCACCATTTACTAAATAGCTTCTTTATTGTTTAAAAAAAATACAATGGAATTTTGTATAAGTTTAGGACAACATTAATATAGTATAGCTTAATATATTATGTCTGACAAGAAATAACGTCTAATCATTCTAAAATCACAAATCACAATCATTTGTTATGTTGTTTGTTACCATCTGTTCATCTTCATATCCTTCATTGGGAGCTGAGGTAGATGGAAGAGCCTCGAAGAAAAAGTCCATGTTTCTCTGCATGAATACAATAAGATTGAAAAAAAAACAAAAGACTTTGTATTACTTGAATATAAATGTTTTTATGTAAAATTCTATATCACCAAAATATGTCATCAGCTGCTAACATAAGCTTTGGTTTGTGATATCCACTCAATGTATAACTGAATCATTTATAACATAAAAACAAGTGAAACAAATGCTGTTTAAAATAAAGATTTAATAAATATTTAATTTATTCAATGCTACCAGATAAATGCTAACAAGTTGTAGCCTGCTGAAGATAAAACGTTTCTATAAAAAGAGTGGAAAGCAACAGGATTACAAATGTTACTTATAATACAATAAATTATTCTTAGGATAAATGATGGTGCATCAATAGGCCATAATAAATATTTATGTAGTTTGATATGTACAAACATCTACAGTTGATAAGCTAATTAGCTACCCATTGCTTGAGCTGACAAGTCCACTTTCTAATATGTACATTTAATCTACATAATAACAAATTAATACACATGCATGCAGTAACAAGCATATTTTAAATAAGCAAAGATAGTAATATGTTTAAATAAAACTTTAAAAAAGGATAAATGTGTCACGAACTCGGCGTTAGCAAGTTAGCTGCTCACGGCTAAAGCTAATACGTCGTAGATTTTGTATTAAACAACTAAAAATAGGTTTTAAGGTTACTTTAAATGACTGTTGATAAAAGTAATGTAGACATAGTAACAAATTTGAGTCTGCTCTCACCTGGTTATGGCTAAAGAAAAGTAAAAATGGGATTAGTGTAAAACCAGCAGGCCCTTAACATCTCCTGTTATGTGATTACTTTACTGAAACGTTAAAGGATACGTTAGTCAAGAATTATTCTTATCCTTATCCTTTTTCTTTTTCTTTTTCTTTTTCTTTTTCTTTTTCTTTTTCTTTTTCTTAGTCTTAGTCTTAGTCTTAGACTTATTATAATCATCATCATCATCATTATTATTATTATATGCACTATAAGGTCTGTCGCAATGCATAAATTACATTTCTGATGCCGGTAAAATGTGAAAAACATGATTAAACCCAAAGAATGTATTGTATCAGGATAACGTCAGTTTCATATCATATTTGTATTGCATTGCTTTTATAATAGAGTTATGTGGTATCATATTGGTATCATATCAACGTTGGATAATTATTGTATTGTATTAGTATCATATTGGTAACATTAATCAGTGCTTCTAACAGTGATACTTCGAGCCACAGCAGGTAACTAAAACCTTTAATCAAATCTCAGATGTTTATCCTTTTATCGCCTGGTCAAAGCTTCTCTCTCTTGTTCTTCCTGGCTCTTTGTCTCTGCAGGTGGGCTTAGGAGTCCCCTCCTCAAACAGTCAATGCTGAGATGATTTCTGCTGCACTGACTGAACTCTGTGAGGCTGGACTGTGAGGGGGAGATAATCTTCAGTGACGTTAACTGGTAAATTCTGAGGCTGTTAATTCTAACGAACTTATTGTCTGCTGCTCAAGCTCTTTCTTCCGGGGCAGGAGGTTGACAAGAGATGGATGCATGTGGACATTACTGAAAGTGAAGTGTTGGACTTTAAGATTCTATTTCTGGATTAAAACAGGAGGGTCAAGCTCATGTTAGTGCAGAGAACACTGACCTGAATGTCTCAAGTATAATTTTTAATGAAATTACACTCCAGTCTTCGAGAGGTTCGGATTGATTGACCCCAGAAATTTAGTGTTTTTGTTTCAGAAAAGTTTTGCATTTACACAGCAACATTTTGAAAAGTACATCAGAAATACTGAAAATGATGTCGTTATAGCATGTTGGACCACTTGTGGTTGATGTTGTTGTTTTTGGTGATGAAGCCGCAAATATGGACAGATAATACGCTAGAAACATCAACAAAAACAAGTGCACGTATGTAGGACTTTTTAGGACCATGCGTGTCAACGTTGTGTCTTCAATGTCATTCAGTTGTTGTGTACATCCTGGTTATTTAACATGAAGTGAATAATTGCTACATTGTATGTCTGTTAACACTGAGTGAATAATTGCTATATTGTATGTCTGTTAACATTGAGTTACCAGACATAACGCTCCGGGACGTACTGCAGTGGGAAAGAGGCTCAAGGATCCGCAGCAGAACGACCAAAGTGCCGCATGCGGCTCCGGAGCCGCAGGTTGCCGACCCCTGGTGTAGTGGTTTCGTACTCTTAATGCACTGCGAGAATCTTTCAGTTCAAGTCCAGGCGTCATAGCAATACTTTGTACAATTACCTCCCACAGTCCAAAGACGTATGCATAAAGTGATTGGTGTCTGGATATTAGTTAAACAATCTTTGGTGCAGCGGTTAGCACTGTTTTCTCACATCCCGGGTCCTGGTTCAAACCTGCTGACTTCTTGGTTTGATGGGTGGACACCACGTGTGTCTTTCTGTGGTGGTCCTGTGACGGTGAACTGCTGACCTGTCCACTGGGTGGGATAAACTGGAGCAAATCTACTGCAGTTAATCTGCATGAAGAGAATATAAAAGATGAATGAATAGACTTTCGTTTTGAGAGGATAATTTAATTTGTCTGGTGTTTTTTTTTCTGTCTTCTGTATTTTCATGACGTGAAAAAATACAATATGTGTTTGCAAACTTTTGTCTGACACTGTGTGTATGAATTATGTGGGTGTGGACATATTGTGTGGGAGCTTTACAGTGGGAAGAGCACTCAGAAGATTGCTGTGGATTAAGTGCTCTGTAGCTCTATGTGGGCTGGGCTGAGGGACTGATTGATCGCTGCTGTAATTTGACGGGTAATCCCTCCCTTCCTTTCTCGCAGTCGGGATTATTTCAGCACAGGGCACACAGCAGCGCGGAGGCTGTCAGAGATGTCTTGATGTATCTGCGGATTTGTTTTGGTGGAGGACGACCTGATGACAAGATGATGACGATGATGATGATGATGATGATGGGGCTAATTTAAATTCTCACTCTGTGGAAACTTGACTAAACCTGAAGGGATCCAGATGTTGTTCAGTGTCAGTGAATGGACCTAAAATCTCAATACACATGTTTTTATCTAGACTTTGAATAGGGTTTCCGGCTTCGGAGCGAATCAGAATCAACTTAAACTGGAATATTTTTCGCTCTGGAGAAACCTCTCCTCTGTGGATGAAGAGACTGTGGGAATATGGATAGCTTTAACTTCACAGATGAAGGAGGAGAGTCCTTACAGTACTTGGTCCACAATGTGGATCCTCTGTATAAGGAGTACATGCCTCCAGCCAGGGACATCATCCAGCTCCCCAAGTCCGTTCTCTACCTCCTGATGGCGGCCCTGGTGGTGGTTGCTGTGGCTTATGCCATCGTGGGTCACCTCATCAAAGATCTCATGTTGGACATAACAGGTACTGAAGACTGTCAGAGACTCCATGAACATTGTTTTTGCCAAATATTGTCCCAAGCTTGTTTTAAAGGAGATTTTCAGGTTTTTACTTTGCAAATTAGTTATCTGATGTTGTGTTTTTTTAAAGAAAGAATCATAATGATGTTAAGTGCGGCATGTAGATTTAAATAATAAAAGTAAAAGGTGGAAGATCAAGATACAATCTATAGGATAACAAGAAAGAATATCTTACATGAAAGCAATGACGGGAATGTGAAATACGTGCAAGGAGCATTAAGATTCTTATTCTTATTCATTGATTATTTTTAGAAACAATTATAGGTGGTGGCTATAAAGGTGCTAGGCTGTATCTGTCATTCAAACAAAAAACTTTTAATATCAAAAACATTGTGGAGTTTGGCTCAGACAGGAACGAGACTATCTGGTTCTGCGAGGGCCAAATTAAAAAGCTCTAACGAGCATCATATCGCTTCCATGGGATTAGTCATGGCTGAAGTTACCATCAGAAGATTGTCATTCAGTCAGCGAATTACCATCACATCCCAATAGAAATAATTTTTTAAGAATATAAAGGACACAGGGACTCTTATCAACCTTGTTTATTCTGGATTTCACTTATGTAGCACGTGTCAGTCTCAAAGCATTTCACACTCACACACTCACATTCACACACCAATGGTGGTCATGCAAAGAGCTCAATCTCTCTTGAGAGCAAACTGTAGGGCAGGTCAGATGTTTTCTCAAGATTTCTTTGACACATAGGCAGGGGCAGATGGGGAATTTAAACCACAAGCTTTGAGATTTGAAGATTGATTTTCTCATAGAAAAGTTGTTCACATTGTTGAGCTGGTTAACAGAAACATTAAAGTGGTAAAAGAAGACATTTCTTTGAGTTGATCTCAGGATTTGCGACGGTGTTAAAGATGTGTTTCTTGCCTCCCTCGTCGATCTGTCCGCAGACTGCTTGCTGGGTCCAGTTGACGAAGACATGATGAAGGAAGGAGACCTGGAGGGAGTCAGTCCCCTGCACATGCCGCCGGGCCTCAGCCACTCGCACCCGAACGCTTTCCACGTGTGGGACCAGGACGACATCATCATCCCCATGTCGGATCATCAGGAGAGCCCGATAGGCAGTCCCATGATGGCCGTCATCCCCTACATACCCTCCTTCTTTCCCAACACCCACAGCAACGTCAACAGCCCCTCCTACAACCAGCCCCTCCCAAAGGAGAGCGACGCCTGAGGATTCCCAGGGTGCATCTTCGGATGACTTTTGACTTCATCAGATGTGGTGAAAATCACACCCGCAAGGTGTAAACTGTGCATTTAGACTTTTTTTTATTGAAACAATTCACATCCAATCAGACACACACAAACATTAACAAACATTTTCAAGAGTTTCCCTCTGATGGAGGAGCTTGTGTGTGTTCAACCCGAACAGGAAGAAAGTGCACATTTTGTCAGGAGGATGGCCTTCTCTTGTATTTTTTCCCTGTTGATTTGTGGCAAGTCAGCACCTTGAAGACTCCTCTTTCCAGCTAGACTCAGTTTTGATGCTAGTTTTGAAGCTAGATCATTTATCAAATAATAATCTATAGTTGAGGTATGACAAGGGTGTGACTTTACACAATTTATAATAAGTTCTTCTTTTGCCATAAACAGTTGGCTGATTTCAGACGAAGATAAATTCACCTCAAATAACCTCTTGAAGCTTTTCCTGAGTGATTGTTTGGTGCATTACTGAAACGTTGACTTATTGCGTCAAATGAAGTTGACAACTGGTATCCACGAAGATAATGTTTGCAAACATAGACTGACACTGATACTATATATATTTCTAGACCTAAGGAGGATCAGAATAACTTGCCAACTAATAGGTTGAAGTTAATTCAATTAGTGGAGGTGACTCCATTAAGGTGACCTCTGGAGCACTGGCAACGTCTGTTTAAAGACTCATCAAGAAAACATAAAAAATTGAAAAGTCAGGTGCATTCCTGTGTTTAGACTTAGTGATGTTCATTCGGTTAATTCAGCAGTAAAAAATAACAACAAAAACTACCTTTTTTGGCAAAATCAGCTTTGGCATCATTGAAGACACGTTATTCAGTCTGATCTGATTTTTCCTCCCATTACGTGATGAATTGTTAAATTGTAATACCGTGCATGTGGAAAGCAAAGCGCTCTATTTTTGTTTGTTGGCAATAAAAAAAGTGTACACATAACACATTATACAACAAAATGACAGATTTGTGGTCTGGCAGGATATTGGCTCATATGCAGAAATCCTGGGATATTTAACACACACACACACACGCATGCACGCACGCACACACACACACGCATGCACGCACGCACGCACACACACACAAACACACACTGAGAATTAGCATTGTTGTCCTCTCTTTTGTAATGTTAAAAAGTAACTTTTGGGGGAATGTATCGTCGACTTCACACTGCTCAATCTGTGAAAGCCGGAGTGCCTGTATTCAGTTGGGTGGCAGAGATTATTGAGAGGATTAGATGAGGAGCTTAGCCTTTAATACGACCTTTTATTACTTTTGACCTGCAGAATTAGACCATCTGACAAGGTGAATTTCTGAAATTTACTATTTTTATTAGGTATTTTAACAGTTCCCAAAGGGAGTTTTGAGTGAAATGTATGGAATTGCAACTGATAACTGAAGGAAACAAGGTGGATTTCAGGATGTGATTTGTTTTGTGATGATGGTGTACAGACAGAAGAGGGGAGAAAGGCACACAGAGAAGTTTGATTAATGTCATCTGACAGGTGACAACAGTGAGAAACTTGCAGAGGAAATGAACAGATGTCGAGCAAACACTTGCAAACTTGAATGCAAACTGAGGTTGAAGATGATGAAAGTCGAAGCCACACCTTCACCTCGTAAATGAAAAGCTGAGGCAAAATGTAGTGACTTTAGAGTCCCCTATTGTGGCACTGAATTCAGAGGGTAACTTGAGAAAAACATTAATACTTTCAAACCACACAGCTAAATTAATGATCTTGAGAACTAGATGAATTTTGTTTAATCTCCCAAAAGCTTATCCCACAGTTCTTTAAGTCTTCCATAATTCCATGGATAGTTTCTTCACACTTCATTTACAAGTCTTTAGAGGGTTTTGATTTTTCTTAAAACTGCCTTTGAGGTCCGGAACAGGAAGATTTTCTAATCTTCTTTCCTGAGGCAGAAGCAGACAGAGCTGTAACTTCTGCACTGACGCCGTGGGAGATGTACTGGTCACATAGGATTTCCTCAAGTCGAGGTTTTAGGGCTTAACATGGAGCCAATAAAGACAACAGGAAGGGGAGGAAGTCATACATGAGACTGTTCTTGAGAACTGAGCTGCCTTTCATAATCCCAACATAAAAGAATGTATATGATTTTAAATATTTGTATGATTATACTATAAAGCCATGGTCTGTCCCAGACGACTCCAGCATTTGTTTATGGCTAAGAACAAAAGCTTGGGCACCCTGAATTCAGTAAAGCAGAAACAGAAGAAAGATTGATGGATGACAGTATGATTCTGCTTTTCGGATTCCACAGTGTGAGGTGATGACAGTTAAAAGTAGAAAAGCACTCAGAGAGTGCAGACCTCCAGCAAATGGCGTTTTCAATGTTAAAATTTCCCAACTTCAAAGTGTCGCCATATCTTTAATCTGGATCAGATCCAGGCAAGATTTGACACGATTCAGGGCAATGATCCTCCAAATATACATGTCAAATTTCAATGTTTCCAATGTTAACATCCAGAATTTTCCCTGACCTTACCCTGGATTCGACCCTGATGAACTTTTGGACCTTACAAGATATAAGCATCCTACAGATCAATTCATTTTTACAAGTCAATCAGATATGATCTCCAAGAGATAAGATTTTTTTGAAAATGGCTCAATGATAAGTAAAGGGGAAAAACAGGATCTTTGATATTTTTTCCTGTATCCAGATAGTTATCAGGATCACTCTCAGAATTTAATGAAATCTAGGTTGGGTCAAGACACATCTTTAGAATTTTTTTATAGGAAGATCCCGTCAGGTGTTTTTGCGTAATCCTGCTAACAGACAGTCAGACAGACAGACAGACAGACAGACAGACAGACAGACAGACAGACCCTGGCAGAAACATAACACATAACCTCCTTGGCGGAGGTAATAATCTCTTTCAACGCTCTTAAAAAAGATACAAAGCAAAAAAACAAACAGGTTAAAAACAACATCTATTATTGCAATAATAATTTCATTTTTTATATGACTATTATCAGGACGTATTTTGGGATTATTTGCTGCCTGAGTTTTGAAGCACAGCATGTGAGCGCAGGATTACTGCCAACCCAGTTTGGAACATTTGAGGGCAGGTGATGAAAGATCAAATCTGCAGGAAAATGATAGATGTACCAGCTGAACAATTCAATCAAAGCAGCAAAACTAACATAGTCACAAAGAATCAAATAAATCATTGCATCAGTTGAGAAACAGTATATGTTACAGAATTCAAATCAATATCTACATCACATTCGATACAGTGTGCATCTGTTAGAAAATTATCTTAATGTGGATTTTTAGCCCTCACAGAAACAGATCTGTTTGTGGTTTAGTCGCTGGTCAAGGTGCAGTAAAAATTGTGAAAAAGTGCCTTGCATACTATCACTCTACAGAAATCAACAATCGACTTGGAGCATCAATTGTGTGTAGATTAATAATGTAGATTTTGTAATTCATCAAAAAACATACCTACTTGATTTTGAACAATTTGACTCCATAATAAATAGACGGATATATTTATATATTTTTTTGCCGGATAAGTGAAATATAGTTTTAATTTGCAACTTTCATGGTGAAAAGATGTCACTGCGACGGCCAAAACTTAGATTGAGGCAACAAATATGAACACGAACAAGCTATTAAACTATCAACTGAAAATGCACGGGAGCTTTCATTCAGATCAACTCATTCACAAGATTAAATTCTTTTTTTAAATTACTGAAAATTCACTGAGACTCAGGTGAGGCCCCTCGGTGAGGCTTTCTTCTGGTCTGCAGTCAATTTACACATCTTGAGGTTATGTGACCCTCACCTGTCCTCTCTGCTCAGGTGACGGCTCAGGTGGCCCGCGGTCAGCTGGCTCTGACTCAGTTCTGTCGTTTGAGCTTACACGGTGATGATGCATGACATCAGCAGACTGCAACTCATCCCAATTGGATTACGGTGGCACATGCCAACTGTCAGTCACCTTATTTAACTTGACTGTAGTTAAGACAAGAGAAAATTATGGAAACCATTTCGATTTCATTCATGCGTGCCTCCTGATTGACTCCTGAAGATTAAGAATCAAACTATTTATTTTACATGCAGGATGAACATCTAAGCTTCACTGACATGAGCTGTTTTTAAAATAAAAGTGAAATCATGGAATTAAAGGTGTCCAGTGAAGTAACGGATTAAGATAGAAACTAACCTTCTCTTCCAGGTTAATTGTCATTGGTTGACTGAGTGTACCCTGATCTCAGTCGCTGCCAAGCTGTCGTCATCCTGCCTAATCCTCTGCTGGCCTGGCAGACCAGCTCGCTGCGATAGGCAAAAAAAAGAAAAAGAAAAGTCATTCAAGGAGTCTTGACCTGTGCTGCCCTTCAGCTGCAGTCCACTGAGGTCGACGTTTAACCCTGTGATATACATGACCTTTCAGGGCCTGTGTGAGCACATCTACATCTTAAACTCACGAACAATACATGTCATACACAAACTCAGTTCTTCACATTATTAACCATCTTGAAACAGATTAATACGCTAAAGACTTTGAACCACAAACTTAAAAGACTGTACATGCAAGAAAATTAAGTCGCCTGACGTACACAGTAAAGAGCAAACCAATTAGTTCCCTGAATGGGCTGAGGCTTCACTATATCACTTAATTCAGATAAATGGGTGGATACAGGATGCACAAACTGTCTTGGCAACATGCTTCAATTTATTCCAGTAATCTTAAAACAGTTATTTAAGGGAGTAGAAGGGTTCTTCAGTGGGTGAGTCTGTTCTCTGTCCAGGTTCGTGCTCTGTCTGGGTGATTGTGCTGTGAGATCTCTGACAGTTCCCTTGATTAAAGTCCCCTTGCATTGAATGAATTGACTCTTCTTCATTCCCTTCTTTTGTCGGGACTCCTTACCAGCATCTAGCATGTGAATACTCGGAAGGGGCCACGTGCCGGGATTTTTGATGCGCTGTTGTTGCAGCCTCTCAAAGCAGTAATATTAATATTATTTTGTCATCGAAATTGACCAAAGTCAGCCCTAGGCAATTGCCTGTGCTACCTACCCCGTTGCAGCGCCTCTGCTGCTCCACCTGTCCTGCACACTTGGTCTCAATCACCTGGAGGCTTTATTTGCTCCTCATCTTCCTCAAGCTCCCTCCAGTGGGTGAACACAGTACTTGCACACGAGGCCATTCTACAGGTGAAACATGAAGAAGCAAACAGAACATAAAACTGCTTAATTAATAAGTACACCAATAAAACCTGTATTTATGTTTTTTTGGTTACTCAAAAGCGGTGTGGTGTTATTCAGCCAATCGGAGCAGCGGATGCATTGACCTTTGAACTTTCTACTTCCCATTTATGTGAGCACTTTTTCTCTCATGGCTGCATAACCTACTGATAGTAATAAAACATGGAGCGTGCGTTTTGCAGTCTTTTTTTGACAAAGTAATTGATGCCTTCGCTCTCAAACACAACAACCGACATATTGTTTTTTGGGACATCTCACAGTGAGTGCATTATTTTATTATTGCCTCTTTGTTAGTCAAATCCGCAGTTTGACTCCTGGTTATCTCTATGCTCTGTTTATTAATATATCATTAGATCCATTGAACTGAATATTTTTCTTACAGTAAAGGTTTTAGTAAGAGGCAGCAGGAGTTAATGGCTCGTGTGTGTGAGGCCGAAATGAAAACTTGCTGTGTGTTTTATTTACTGTTGCTGTTGTGGCTCCATCAGTAACATATTGTGTTTAAAGTTTACATTCAGTGGCAGGCTTGTAAGCCTTTTCATCTTTATCGATTTGGCTCAGTATCTTGCGTATTGTGTCAAATAATAATGTTTTAAATGTGGAGTTTTTACTGTATGTGCACAACTATTATGTGCACAGTGTGGTGCGCGAGTCTTGTAGAAAATAAAGTAGAGATCCATAAATTCTCAAGCACCGTCACTGAAAGATCAGGCTCCCTGAGAGCACCAGCAGAAAAAAATCTCGGGCACCACCACTGGCTGGAAGATAGTTGATATTACTCAGACTGTGTGTTTGGGGTCGTTGGCCTTTGGTTGTCCTTATTATTTATGACTGGGTCTATTTCAACTTCATTGCTGTAGAAATGCCATAAATTGAGCAATGGGTGAACCCTTGATCTAAGATCATTTGTACTTTATCCTGCAATTTCTTCAAGCTCTTGGACGTTTGCACAATTCTTTCCTCCAATGGCAGATTTCAGCTCAATCCAAAGATTTCCCGGCAGATTGAGATGAGGACTCATTGCTGACCATTTTAAAAGTCTCCTTTTGACTTTTTCAACCACTCCTTCAGGATTTAGTATGTGTACTTTGAGTTTTTGTCTTGCAGGAGGACCCAAGAGCTTCAACTCAAACCAAGATTTCTTCCACATTTTGCTCTAAAAATCACGATTCCTGTGGTACGGTCAAGGCCTCCAGTACCAGATGCAGCCCCACAGCATTATGGTTCCACCACCATGCTGAACTGCTGATAGGGTGTTCTTTTCCTTGTGGCTGTCTGTAAACAAACTTGGTGTGCAATGACAAAAAGCTCTATTACTTTTTCATGTGTCTCCAGAACATTTTCTCTGAAGCATTGTGGTGTGTCCAGGTACTCCTTGATACAGATCACTCATTCCTTTATCGTTTCCTCAGCAATTGTGTCTTCCTTAGCCTTGGCCATTAAAATTTTCATCATGCATTTGAAATATATGTAAGAATTCTTTATAAGCTGTATTTACTTCCTTTTCCTTATATATAGTACTCCAATTTTGCTTTCGTAGCACGATCTTGAATTTAGTGGGGTTTTTTTTGTGTTTTCTCTGTTATGATTCTTCTATACACAGTTCCACGTTCTTTGGTAATTTTACTGCCACAGTTGTAGATCGCAAAGACATCTCTCAGTCTTTACGATCTACAACTTTATTAGGATTCTGTTATGTTAGTAAATATATTATCAATTAATGTAGCACTATGTGATGTTATTCTTGTTGGTTTATTTATCAAAAGTAGTATACTCATACTGTGCATTGTGTCAATAAATTCAGCTGTACCTCTATTGCTACTTGCGTTTAATAGGTCAATGTTAAAGTCTCCACAAATGAACACTTCTTTGTGATTTAAATTGGAGAATAGTTCTTCCATAGCTTTGGTGAAAATATAAATTTTGAATCCCGAAGTTCTATAAACACAACTAACAAGGATATTTTTCTTTCTTTCCTGATAATCTCGACCGTTATACATTCCATTACTTGCTCAATCATAGTTGTCATATTTTCACTTTTAAAGTGCAGGTTTTTATAAATATAAAGCGCCACTCCTCCCTTTTTATCTGTTCTATCCAAATGCACAAATTCATACCCATTCAGACCAAAGATAAAGTTTCACCACAGTATTTACAGCAGAATCCTCCCAATCAGAAGAACCATAAAGCTAAACTATTCCTCCGATGTCAGCTATGCCAGACATTGCGCCGAGATGTCAGGTGGAATAAAGCTCCTGAACAATGAACCTACATAGCAAAAATACAGAAGCCAAACTCATTAAATGTCATGTTGTCCTGAGTCTGGTTGACACGTGACTGAAGGACTTGAAAGTAACCACACAGACATTTGGATGTAAAGCCTGCTGGTCATTGTACTGCGGTCACCGGCGGCCCGAGCCTCTGAGGGGGATTTGCACATTTTGATTTGGGGCCACCTTCATACTGCCTCAAGCTCATTATCAATGTTGGAGGGTTATATACAAATGTTACCCTCAGCTCTATAAAATCAAAACATATTTTAGCACTAAGGTGGCATAAGCCTACTATACTTGTTCAGGAAAAGTAACAATACAGCCACTGCAATTGGTAAACCAGTCCACCACATGTTCAATGGATTTTGCTTTGGGAGTCAGCAAAAAGAATCAAGTGCAAATGTGCCATAAATGAGCAAATTAAAGCCAAGACATGCAGTGCGAGTCGAGCCACTTGTCAATAACCACAAACCTGTGACTCAGATTAAATTAACTAGTCAACATGAAAAATAAACTCGAGTAAAAACATCCGATGCCAAATTTCTTATAAAACAATCATTTATTCATACAATAAATTTACATGTAAAAGCAGCTGATTTTTTTTCTTAAAACATTCTTAAATTTTAATGCCAACTTAAAATGTAGGATTAGCAGTAATCATAAGATTCAGGACTATACTGCAGAGACTGAATGCGGTTTGATAAACCCTTTACTTGAGCTCCCGCTGGGAGAGAACCGTGCGGTAGAGAGAAGTGCCTTTAGCTTGGAGGAACGTCAGAATCATTTGGTTCTTTGTGACCTCTGCGTGGACGAAGCCCCCCAGCGTCGACGCCTGGCCGGTGAAGAACTTGACTGTGCCTTCAGGCACGTGCTTCCAGTGCCGGATGTCAGGATCCAGGAAGTTTCCAGCGCCGCTCACCACGTAGCCCACACCGGACTCCTCGATGTACTGCAGGAGTACAGAACAAATTACGGTTCAGGTTGAAAGTCAAGAGTGATACAAAGCCCGAACTTCCCTTTCCTGAACGAACCTGCAGGTTGTGGTCGTGACCACAGAGGTAAGCCGTGGCCTTGTATTTATTGAGCAGAGGGTGAAGCCTCTGCAGGAGGCACTCGGTGGGCCCGTGCTCCGACACAGACCACACGGGGTAGTGACCCGCCACCAGCAGGAAGTCCGCCTTGGACCGAGACAGTCGATCCTCCAGCCAGACCAGCTGGCGGTTGGCATCCACGGCCTGCAGCGGCCCTCGCGGCTTCTCGTCCACGTAGTCATTTGAGTTTCCACATAGCATGACGGTGTCCAGCATGATGATGGTCAGGGTCTTCCCGGTGTTGGGGATACGGAAGTTCAGCTCGTAGTAGTAAGAGGGGAATCGCCTATGAAGCAACAAGCACGTCAATATTCAGCTTCCGCCCCCCCCCCAAACAACAGGCTTCTCTTACCATCTGTCAGACTTGTGGCTGTACTCGATCTGGGCTTTAACATTTCCTGCATGGTCGTGGTTACCAGCGAGGACATACCATGGTACCCTGAGAGACTTCGACGTGTACACCGACTCAAAAGTGGTCTGAGAATTCAACAGAGAAGACGGGTTGACACCACTTCCTCAAGTTCACTCAAACAACCGGAGCACAAGAGAGTCGCTGAACCGACCTTGAAGCGGGGAGAATCCACACTGTTCACACCTTTGTAGTAGAAGTTATCGCCAAGGGCCAGAACAAAGTCAGCGCCCATCTGCGCTGCTATCTTACTCATCTCTCGAGCCGTAGCCTTCTGCACAGCGGTGATGTACGGGGGGTAAGGTATTCCCCCCCAGTCGCCCAAAGCCAGGAACCTGATGGAGGTTCTGTTGGCTGGAACAAAAGAGAAACTTCACAGCCTGTTAAAAATACAGAGCTGAAGAAAAGTCAAAGTTAATACTTACTGCTACCAAACTCCAGGTCTTGGAAGGCAGTAGGAAAGCAGTGCACCACAGTGATGGCAGCGAACAAGACGCATAAAACAGACAACGCCATCTTCAAAAAAAAAAGAACAGAAAGCGTCTTAAAACGAAAACCAAAAATGAAAGTCAGCACCTGCAACAACTGCAGAGGGGGGGAAAAAAAAGAGGAACACAAAACAAGCAGGAAAACCACACACCAGCTTACCATGTGAGCATCAGCTTCCTCTCTCCTTGTCTCACAATGTCAAACTTTTAGTTTTATGGCTGGAGACGGATTGTGATTGGCTGCAGCTCTGAAGCTCACATGCTCCAGCTGGAGTTAATAGAAGTTAATGAAAGCAGACCGTGAAGCATTACAGGTCACTGCTTTGCGTCTGTCAGAGGTCAGAGGTCATTGCACATAGAAAATGTCTCTTTACAGATCTAATAAGCTTCCTCAGAAAGAACCAAACAAAACAGATCAATAAAGAGACTGACAGGAGAAAACTTGCAGCGAGCAGCAGAGATAATAAATGTCAAAGATAAAACACTCACAGCTGATAGGCGGTGTGGCGCTCAGGATGACCCGACGGGACGCAGCGCTCCTCCTCATCGTCTTTTATCAGCATTCCTGGAGGAGAGGCTCTGGGAGGACCGGCCCCGGGACACGCTGCAGGGGCATGATCATTGCTCACGCCTTGACTCAAGTCTTGGGACCGGAGGGTCATCTGGGCCACATGTGACCCACTACGGTTATTATAGCTGCTGTCCAGACTCCACTTCTTCCACTTCTGTGTTAATCACCATTTTCCATCTCTTTTCTTTATTTTCTTTAACCCTTTACAAGTTTGGAATCATTTCAAATGCAGCCTGTTTTTTTTTTTGTTTTTTTTTGGTCTTCTCTGGCCTTTAGTTGATGTATGTAGACTGCAGAAAGCTTGAATTTGCTTCAGGATTAACAAAGTATCTAATGAATAAACAATTGAATCATTGATTTTTTAAAAAAACATTTTTAGTGAAAAAAATGCAGCAAAAACTCTCAGATCTCGTCACACGCAGGCTTGTATAACAAGACATTATCTATTTTTGCATATTCAGCACAAATTCGCTGTTGCAAGATATCAAGTTTAAAAAAATTTGACAGAAAAAAAAACATGTTGCATTAATACTTTTTTTAAATATTTTTTTTAGAGTTTTAATTTTTCTTTTACCTTGTAGAAATGCGCAACACAATCAGTAGCATTTCAATGAGTATTGGTATAAGATAAATACATTGACCTCCACCACCGCCCCAGTTTTCCCTCATGTGGGTCAATGAGGCTTCCTCTTAGCGCTGCTAATCACCCAGCTGCTACATAGCTGTACTACAAGCCTACAGCGGCAGCTGTGTGTGTTACAAAACATCCTCAGTAACATCGAGGTGGGGAATATCGCAGTTATTTTTAAATAAGGAGAGTAAACGTGGCCTCAGTTTACCTCCTTTCAGTTCACATCCTTACAGACTGCGGCACCTTTCTGACCTCCGCTGGGATATCAGAGCATCGCACAAACACAGGGAGCAATCAGGAAACAGATGGTCGAAAGGCTCTGCTCCAAAATGAGGGTCATTTATTCATCTTACAAGAAACAATTAGTAACACAGAGACGAATAATTCTCAAGTTCAAAAGAATGAGGAGCTTTACATCTAAATCAGATACTGATACTGAACCAGTACACACATTTAAAACACACACACACACATAATGCAACACTCATGTGAATATGAATGTGACGACAGATTGTGTGAATAAAATGAGCTTCACCATTTACTGCTTCACCAAAAACTAAAATGAGGTAAAAAGGAAAAAATAAATCCAGTTTAAAATAAATCAACAACACTTTTCTTTCCTTTGCAGAAAATGGTATCTCATCGTTTGCTCCTTGTCAGAACAATATTGTCGGGGGTTGAAGACGGTGCGGTGAGGTGGGAGATGCTGATCAGTAACTCATGTTGTTGTATCCAGAGTATGAGGCCTGGCTCTGACCTCCGTAGGCCTGACTCTGGTCTCCGTAGCCCTGGTACGCGCTCTCGTACGTCTGCTGGTGCTCATTCCAGGAAGCCTGGTTTCCCCAACCTGCTGGACATGAAGCCAGGAAATATTATTGAACGGATCGGATGTTTTACAACACAAAAACAGCTTTTTCTGGATGAAACAATATGTTTGGAAAATAACTATCTGGGCACGATGGTATGAAGAAAACATGTACCTGCAGTGAACTCATTTAGTTTAGTGCAGCAAAACCCTGCTATACAGCTTTGCAGTCTTCAGACGTTTTACACGTGTAAAAAAAACTCAGCCAATTGTGAAGCAGCTCAACTCGTAACTCAATTCAGAAAATGTATTTTTGCCTTTTTGATCAAGTTCTCATGTTTGGCCACTAGTGGGTGCCGTAGTTTGTTTTTTCAAATTAACGCACGCACGCATGCACATACACGCACGTGAATTTTATGAGGTGGAAAGTGACGCCTGGTATTCTTCACTCACTGTAGTTGTTGTAGCCCTGCCCCCCGGTGACGGAGCTCGGGTAGGCCGTGCTGTACATGGAGTAGTCGCCCTGGTTCTGGTTCTGGGTCTCGTTCTGGCCTTGCGTCAGCATCTTCTTCTTCTCGTCTCCGTAGCCGTAGCTGTACGGGCTCTCCAGGTCGGTGGGTGGAGGCATGGACTGGTAGCTCTCCCCGGACGTCACGCCGGAGCTGGAGACGGGCGCCGCCGAGTAGCCGGCGCTGCTCTCGGGGTAAAAGGTGCCGTAGCCGATATCAGAGCCGGATGCTTTCACTGAGGCGTCGCCCGAGTTACCGTACAGTTTATCTGAAAGTGGGACAAATATCCGGTTGAGCTTCCTCAACATGCATAGAAGCTAGTGGTGGAGGATTGATCCAAATATCGATAATATCGGTCTCTATGTTGGTATCGCTATCAAATGCTCTTGCTATTGGATCAATGCCAAGTCTTGCAGTATTGCACAACCCTAACAGAAGCATTACTGAACTATCTGTAAGATTTCTTCACAATTTATTGCTACAAGTATCAAGGCGACATTAAAGCAGTTTAAAAATTGATAGCATAAGTTAATTTCAGCTTTACAGAGTAAATGGACTGAACTGGATTTCTTTCACGCATCCGTCCAAATGGTTTCTGAGAACAAGCATCAACCAGTCGTAACCCTTCGACCTTCATCTCAATCAAAGTACGGTACTTTTCAGGAAGCTCAACGTGCTTCACGTGGGCGACGACGATATTAAAAATGTGGTTCAGCACCAGGAACAGTAATGAAACAGTCCTGCACACATATCTGTATTGAAACAGAAATACTCTGATACTTACGGTAGCCTGTGCTGGGGCTGCCGTCATAACTGTAGTTGGCTTTAAGGAAAAAAAAGAATTGAATGATGATGAGTGGACTTCCAGGTAGCGGCCTGTTCCTCGAACCGTGTGAACAACCTTCACTGTGTAAAATTCCTTACTCTTATTATAGCTGGGCCCGGGAGGAAATGGCTTCCCTCGACCCCGGCCTCGACCCCCCCTGTACGGCCCCCAGCCTCGTGGCCCGGAGTCCGAGGGAATTCCTCGGATTGTGCCGAATCCTGGGATGTGCTGGGAACCAGGAACAGCCACCAACAGTTGGTTATGAAGAGGTAACAGACTATGATGAACAGAAGCTGTGGGTTTGAGGAGGAACTCACCATGTCGGTGTAGGTGACCTTCTTCTTGGGGACGTTTCTGTTGGTGCTCGATCCTCCGTTGTCGTCCGGGAATAGTTTCTCCAGAGCGGCCAACGCGGCGTAGGCCTTCGCTTCCTTCTTGTTGGAGCCTCGACCTTTGAACTTCTGTCCGTCCACCTCCACCTGAGAGAGCAGAGATCAGACATTTTTTACACCAACATGCACACATTGGTGTGGATAAAGATCATTTCTGCCATGACACGAGTTGAAAGGAGCGACTGAAAGATGAAGGAACAGCACAAGATTTTAATTCAGCGTGACGCTCTTGTGATTTTTCATCTTATTTGTTTTCCAACAAACAGATCTGCACATTCTCACTCGGAGGAAACACTACTAAAACCAACCTAAAATCCACCAGGACGTCAAAAAAAAATAGCCTCTTGTGGAGATTAAACGTCATCATTTTGCTACATTACTCCAGGTACCTGCTGCTTTTCTCCAACACGTCTTTCCTTCACTTTAATAAATTGAAAGTCATCAATTCATGGATTTACACCAAACTATCAGATTCCCTGGGAAAACAATATAATCATGTGATACAGTGGATTTTTCTTTCTTTCAATAGCTATATATTTTTTGAAGTTATGACATTTACATAAAATACAAACTAGTTTGTCAAATATTCTGATGCCTTCATTTACGCATGCTCTTTATGTGACATATAAGAAATAGATTAAAACAAAAATGATTTGCAATAAAATGAAATAAAAAGCAGTAATAAAAAATGGTGTCACTGAATTAAATTAGTGGAAATTTACAACTTTTTATTGTTTTTTTTGAGACAATATTATGACACCAAAGCTTTCCTTATTTAATTTGGTTTGAAATAAAGATTTAAGAAAGTTTTATAAGCAGTAATTGAATATTAGTGAAATATGTCCCACTATTTCAGCCTGTACTTTTATTCCCTGTGAAAATCTAATGTTTTCAGATTTTACAAACATGAACTATAACAAATTAAATTGTTTGAAAACTCTCCTATATATTCTATGGTTCACATTTTCATGAGATGACATTTTGAACTTAATAAAACAGAAATAAGCATTTCACATGAATTGACAGTAAATTGATTTATCTTGCATTTTAAATCACACGTATATGTACACAGGTGTAGGGATACATACTATAACATCACGCTTTGAACAGTTGAATAAAAGTTAACATTAAAAAGTGAAGAGAAGCAGTAAATCTAAATGACGGTAGAAGCTGTTCTTGTGTTTCCAGCATGAGATTCACCGACTCACCTCCATTACAAAACACTTTTCATGGGAACCGCCCGTCTCTGCAGAAAGCTCGTACTTCAGGCTGCGGCGCTTCTCGTTCAGCTCCATCACCGGGTTCTTTCCATTTTTAGTCAGGATGGGACCTTGGCTGCTCTGTTCACAGCGGGGACACAAACAATGAGAAACACTCCATAAACACCGCGCCACTCCAACACTGCCGGTGAGCCTCCTGCACATACGTCGTCTGACGTCGTGGAGGCCGCCGAGGAAGCTTTGACCGATTCTTGGGACACTTCAATGTTTCCACTGGGCTCCGATTTAGTTTCCGAGCTGGTTGGAAGGCCGAGATCTTGAAGGACCTGCGACACATAAAACCAGGATTTCACTCGTGTTTTCAGCTCTACGCTGTCGTGACGACCGACTTGTTTTAATGAAGAAACCCAGTCTCGCCTTGGTGGCGATGTTCAGCTTGGCGGCTCGTTTGGACGGCCCAGTCGCCTCGTAGCTCTTCCCGTTGAGGTCCACAGCCATGGTGAAGACCGGCTCGTGGACCGGGCCGGTCTGAGAGGTGAGCCGGTATACCAGGCCAGGCCGGTACTGGTTCAGACGCATCACAGCATTCATGCTGAGATCATCAGTAACTGCAAGGAAAGGACCGGAGAAAGCTTTAGGACTAAATAAATACCTAAAATAAGTTTTGATCCAACTGAAGAGTCGCTCCGACTGAAGGCAGGTTACATTCTGGATCACAGGGAAAACAAGGAGCGACCGTCTCATCGACTCTGTGATGAGCGAGAAATACATGTTTTTTATTGGTGGTAGGAAACGAGAGTTCACAGACAATAACAACAAACCAGAACTGGACTCAGATAAGGAATAAATATACTTTAAGACATGAGTGTACACCACTAAACAGCTTACAATAACTTGAGGTTCAGTGTTTTAGACAAGCAATTGAGATTGCTCAAACCAAAAACTTTGGGTTTTCACACCTAGTTAATTTCTAATTTCTGTACCTACATATTAACTTCATATCACATCAAATTATGGTCCAGTCAAAGAGTAAATCAAATGTGTAAATATGTGTGAGCAGTTTGATCTGTACTAAATCAAACGAGGAGGGTTTTTTTTTTTTTTTTTTTTTAATTTTAAACTTTTTTTCTGTTTGAGAGGTGCCAAGTAAAGTATTTACACTTTGGATCCACCGTGGATATTCTGACTTACATGATTTTCTCTGAAATCGCTTCTGAAACTTGAGAAACTTCCTCTGCTTGCTGTTGAGTTGAGGCTCCTCTTCATCTTCGTCATCATCTTTGTCCACCTCAGAGTACAATCTCTTGGCTGGAAGGCTGTAGGCCCCGGGTATCTGAGCTGGAGGAAACAACCCAAACAAATGTAACGTCTTCTGTCAAGTGTTAACGAACACGAAAGACGGAGAAAGCTTTGAGCGAATCGCCTACCTGTGCCCCCGTCGATGCTGGCTCCAGAGAATTTACGTAACTTGGGAGGCTTGTTTTCCCTCCCCAACACTTTGTACATCTGGCCGAATGCACACAGCCTCAAGGCAAACTGGGGAAAGCGTGTCAGGCGTTAGTCAAAGTGTGTTTTGATGCAGTTCGTCCGTTCGCAGCTGCAGGCTGAATCGTACCTGAGCGCTCTGTGTGATGTCTTCACGCTGCTGCTCCGTCAGGTACGCGGTGGCGTCGATCGGGTCCTTTTCACATGGGTCTTTAATTCCAGGCCCGTCTGTGCACACGACAGTTGAATTTACAGATTCACCTCCAGGTCAATGCGATGCTTCACTTTCCGGTTTGCCTTTCGAGTGAAATCTCACCATTCAAGAGGATTCCCGAAGCAACGCATTCCAGAACCCGGCGGAGAGCCTCGCCCACTCCCAGCGGCCTCTCCGAGGTAACAATGGCTTTCTCCACCAGCAGCTCCAGAGCCTGAAGCCAAGAGAAGACGACCGAGTCAACACTGATAAACCGGGAGCAGCCGAGATGCTTCTGGTTCAGGACAAAACGCAGTGAGACTCAGAAATATCTGGATACTGAGGTGAACGGTGCAGAACTCAGCCGCCTCTTTTCTGAGGGAACACAGCAAACCATTTCCTGCTCGGCTGCTGCACGGTCAGACGTGTGCCATCTACCTCGCTTACAGTGAGCAGAACAAACGTCGGCAGATTATGGATGAGATGTAAATCTCATGAGGTTGATGAAAGTAAATTCACTTTACTTAAAGAGCCCGTTTTCACCACTTCACACTGAAGCTACAAACACAAACACACCAACTGTAGCGGCTGCCAAGTAACATCCATGGAGTGGGAGAACACTGGAGTTCAGCGTACCTAAAAAAGAAAGACTGTACATTCTGTCTTGGTTATGATATCCCGTTGTCATGCAATGTTTTGTATTTGGGCCATGCTACATTGAAGGAAGACCAATACCTGGTTAAGACTCTTCTTACTGCAGCAAGAAAAACTAAGAATTGGTTTTAACTCGACCCGCCTACGCAGAAACAATGGTTTGTTCTGAGTGGTGGAATAAAGACAATGGAAAGACTGACTCTTATGTTTGGACTAAGGGAAGATTCGGTTATAAAGAGACGGCAGAAAGAGTCACTTTTTCAAAAGACACTGAGAACATTGGCCCTCGGTCTGTGGCCACACTGAATTATAAATCAAATATGGTTCATGAAACTTTTTTTCTATCATTATTAGTTCTTTCCAACAGGCTTGGTTTCTTTATTGTTATATTGGGCTGTTTAGCATAAAATGTGTTAAAAAATAAAGGAGAAAAAAGAAAGACTCCACTGGTGAGACCGTGGAAAACAAGTGTGGTAGATCACACTTATAAAATGTGCTATAACCTGGTTTGCCTCGCTTTCATACAAATATCCTCAAATCACAGCTCAGCCTTCACTTTTTACCCCTATAATCCACTGTGGTGGTGTACAAAGGCTAAACACTGAAAACAGCTACAAAATGCCTCTAGCTGCCGACTACAGGTTGCTACAGACTTACAAGTTCATTACCTGCTACACTGTGAAGTTGGATTTATTAAATGTAGGTACGACTCTAAGCTTGACTGCACGACACAGACGTAAAAGTCGTATGTCAAATACTCGATATATATCTTTATTTTAAAAAGAAGGAGGGTAAAGTGTCTCACCCATCCCGAGAGCGGCGTCCAGGTGGGAACGCGATGACACAAGTCCCTCATGATCCGGATCACAATGACCGCGGAGGGCAGGTCGTTGACTTTGGCCTGAGGAGACAAACAGCAGCCGGTTCAGTTAGAAGGAGCTGCCGCCTCCGAGCCCACCTCGCCTCTGTGCTTCCTGAGTTTCCAACAAAACGACTCGGGAGGGAAACAAAGCAAGCACAGAGAGGTGAGAAGAACTGAGTCGTCTCCAAGTCAACCGCCGTGCAGCGGCAGCGTCTGCACGGCGGTGAGAGTTGAAATGGAGAGTGCTCAGTCGGCTAAATCATTGCTCGTTTCCATACCAATGATCCATCCACTTCTGTCATTGGTATGAATCAGCAGATCACCGTTTTAACTGAATCTAAAAGTTCGACAGTTTAAGATTTGTAGCTACATCAAGAGGAACTGTGAGCACTTCAGAGAGCTTGTACTGTCTCTACATGGACAGAACAGTTACAATAAAAAGATCAATCAACAGTTCAACCTTATGTACAAATAAGGACGTGAATGCAAACCTGGAACCACTTGGCGTGGCGGAGAGACGCCAAGGCAGTAAGGCATTTCTGCCTGTCCAGAACGTCCGGCGGATCGATGACTGTTTGCGATTCTATTGACGAGGTGGAGTAAGAAGAAAAGGTACGGTTTGACCAAGGGGGTCGGCTCTGTCTTGCAGCTCAGGGAGTAGCAGCTTTTCCCAAGCCGGCAGCAGCAGGGAAAGGGGGTCCCGAGTAGCTAACGTTTAAAACTTTGGACCCAACGAGCTGAATTTTTCACCCCAAACACACATCCCCCGGGTAAAGACCCCACAGTGTGTGACACTGAGAGATTATTATTTACAACGCTGCATGTGGCGTAATAGATGAATGTAGTACCCCCTTTCCCGCAGCCCCTGGGCTTGGGTATGCTGCTCCCTCCTCCTCCTGAGACAGTGTGTCCAGTTGGTCAAAGGTCCAGCGTTCCTAAAAGACTTGACAAACTAAAAGGTCAGCAGTTGTAAACCACAAGCATTTAGAAAAACTTCACGTCGGACACACGCTGCAGCAAAACTGACGAGTCCCTGAGTAAAGAGGTCGTATGAAAGAGCCATACCGGCCAAAGGCAAGTTTTAGCTCATTTTTTACAATTCTGTTCACACGTTAATATTCTTCATGCTTCTGTTTGGGATTAATGGTTCAGGATTGAAATCTTAGATTTTTGTATTAAAATTGTCATTGTAATTATTGCATTGTTTTTGATTACAAAAAGTTGGAGGATACATCACATAAAAATGTATAAATTATTAACAGGTGTAAGAGATAGAACACAGCTACAAGATCATAACTGTTGAGGTATGAATATGTGAAATAATGTTATGACTGAATATAAAACATTTATACATTTCCTTTAAAATTGTGTCAAATTTCAGTTTTCCACATCTATTACTATAGCCTGATCATTCGCACACGTTTTGAACCTTTATCAAGTTACTGTCTATGAACTTGATCGTGACAAACGAGCCTTCAGCATCAGTCTGTTCTTATGAGATACACTTTTCTTTATATCCGATGATCGCAGGACCAGGGTGAGACCCAGTATTTATCGGGTCGACAAAATCCACCTATCAACAAGATTTATTATATCTTTAAACATACTACAGAGTCTGTGTGAATCTCCTGCTTGTTGAACAAAGTGTCATGTGACATACTGATTCAGTGAATAGAAAACTAATCAGGTGATTAGTTTTTTCAACTTTATCTCATTTATGTAAACCCAACAAGGTCTGATTGGTTGTAACTTTGTGAGATGTTTGGGGCTCAAAAATAAATAAAACAACCTTATATAAACCTTGTGGGGAAATGCAGGATTTCTTGGTAGTCTGGTAATGATTCAAAGAAGAAATCTGCCTAACAGGCAGTTAAATCACTTGTTTTTGTTTTTTTTTTTGTTTTTTTACAAATACCCGGTGAGAGTTGACCTCTAAATATTCAGCGTTTGATTTATTGAATCTCATGCTGCCTGATTGAAGCAGAATCAGTAATTTAGAAATGTGCGGTCTCAGTAGTCACAAAGCAAATGCACTAAAACTGCTCTGAGACCAGTATGGTTCCGTGTGCGGGGCCTCAGACCTTTATGTGAACTGGCTGCAACTTTAGACTCCCACATACTTACAGCTCGTACCGGGTAACACAGCTCCACAAACTCTCCACTTACCAAAGCTTCACCCACCACAACTAGTGATTTAGATGATTTTACTCTTTATATTCACTACGTTTCCTCATAATTTCTACTTTTTCCAGAAAATAAAAAAAAACACTGAAATATTTATGCTGCTCGTCAGTTTTGCTGCAGCTGGTTCAAAATGTACATGTTCAGCATCAAGGACATGCAATGCGCGCTGAGCTGGTCATTCTTAGAAAAGCTTTCACTTTCATCATGAAGACCACAAAGATAAAGACTTGTTGTTTTTTTAATGATTGGGGAAATGTCACTAACAACAAAGTGCTACAAAACGCCAGATGAAGACAGGACTCTCGAGCGAGTGACGACCGACGCAGCGCTGCTTTCCAGTTGTTTCTGTGCTCAGAAATCCGTCAACTAAATGGAATTGATAAAAAAAAAAAAAACAAACAAACAAAAAAACATCCCACTTGGAGGTAAACACAAGTCAGCTTTCAGGAGCCTGAGTTTAGTTTTGAAGATGCAGTGCTACAAGTTTCTTCTGCCCGTGCACGTGAAATCATTCTCGGAAATGAAATGAGCATTTTTGTTCCATTACTGATTTTCCGGAAACTTCCAAGTTCGGAGTCTCAGACCGCCCGGAAGCAAGTGGAAAGCAGCGTTAGCTGGTTGTTCACTGGCAGCCGTTTGAGATTATCACTGTGTGAGCTCCACTGAGGGTTCATGAGATGCAAATGGGGAAACTTAGCTGCATTTTTTTCCATCAGTGGAACTCTGCAACATCCCCACACTGACAACACACACACACACACACACACACACACGCCTCGCCAGTGTGAGCAGATGTCCAGTGAGAGGTTGGACCACCATACGCACCTTCCGCTTCTCCTTCTCCTTCAACTGCCTCTTCAGAAATACTTTCTTGTGTCCTGACAGCAGGCGACGTCAGGTGGATGGTCAGAGTCAGGACTGACTCCTTGGTGATCGTCACAACGATGGACGCGTCTTCTGGGCATTCGGAGAGTGTGTACGTCCCCGTTGAAATGCTCTTTATAAAAACCAAAAAAAACCCAAAATATATTACGAAAGAGCTTATTCTTGGATGAAAAACACTGTTGGGCTTTTCATTACCTCCAACTGTGCAGCGAGCTTTTCAGACACTTGTTTCAGTAGAGTAACCGTGGGCTTGTTGCTACAAAGCAGCACTAGCTCCAGGCTCTTGTCTCCCTTCAGCAGGAGTCCTTTGGCCAACAGCGCCACCCTCATGACGCCGCGCAGGAGACGCTCCTGGGAGCCAACACTTGGATGAAGAGAGAGAGAGAGAGAAAAAAAAGAAGAAGAATGAGCCCCTGGCATCGTATCCAATTAAAGTCATTTGATGAAAGTGAAGTTTGACTTACCCCTCTTCGTCAGTGGTTTTGTCGTCATCAGCTGGACTATCCATCTGGTCAGACACAGTCTTCAGGGCACTCTCCACATGGGTGACGATATTCTGCACCGCCTCCAGCTCCTCTGGGGTGGGATACACTTCGGCGTGTTTGGCCATTACGTGGCGATCGAGAGGACCGGTGTGCTTTCGAGAAGATGACATTGCCTTTATTGGAAAAAGATCAAACATGCACAGATTAAGAAAAAAAAATCTACATACAGGAGGGAAGATCAACATTTATCTCATACAGTTAACATATACACTCTCTGAAATGCTGTTATGATAAATCTGTAAGTATTAGGTGGTTGTTCAAATTAGTCCTGTAATTCTGATGTGATTTATTACGATTGTACTTTTATACTACAGACTATATGAATGAAAAAATAGAATTGAGAGGTATACAAGTGAAGGAAGTAAAGACATGATTTAAAAAAAAAAAAATCTTGGAAAAAATACAAACAGCTTCCGTACAAGAGGAAGACTCTATTTTAGTAAATAGGGAAACAATATGATGGAACATATGCTGTTTGGTGATGAAAAGAAGAGCGGGATAAAATAATTTTAAAGCCATTGTGATTTAATGTCGTTGATTTAAAGTGAAAGAACCTGGTGGTGGCGCTGATCCTCGATCTGCTCGATGGCAGCGATGTAGTCGTGGTACTGTCGCAGCTCCTCCTCGTAGCACAGGCAGTCGTACCAGTAACGCAACTCCTCATATCTGGAAGGAAACAGAGTATATATATATATATATACAAACTACTATCACTATTTAAACAATCAGTTTTTTATCTAATAGTTTATTCTTGCTTATGATGGTTTATATCCTTGTTTCCCTCACAGCCTTGCAGAAAAATACCTTATTGGTTATTGAGCAATAGAATGATAAATATAATGATTGGAAGAACTGGCAACAAACCAAAGACATTTTTTTCAGGACTACCACCCTCACACAGATGAGCTGTTTTCAGAGCAAAGTGTCACATCATATCTGTGACATGCAAACCATAATTATCTGAAATTGTGTTGGTTATTGCATTCATTTGTTTTAAATTCAAAATTATCTTTTACCAGGAAATCGTCATTGAGATTAAAAATCTCCTTTTCAAAAGTGTCCTGCTCAAGACAACAGCAGTACATTAAGGTGCATAAGACACATAAAACATTCAAAAATTTCAATACATTAAAAACATACAAATTTGCCCACTTTCACTTTCAACTTGCCCATTTTCAATTTGTCCACAAATTAAAATTAAATTCCATCATTCCAAACATCTGTAGACTGATGTCTGCAAGTAGCTCCAAGTAGCTAAGCAATTTCATAAAAGAGTCCAGTGAAGCCAGGTTTTTGAGCTTTGGGGCTTTTTGTAGCTCTGGCAACAAAAAAAAGGCTGATGGACTCGCAAACACCTTCAGCACCTTTTTTCCCAGTTCAATCCTGACTGTAGGAACAGACAATAAAAGCAGATCGTGTGAGCAGAGATGATAAGAGTCCGCGTTTCTGGAACTGATCTAGATCTGAAGGTAGGATGGGAACAGATCGAAAAAACAGTTATAAATAAAAACACTCCAGTGATTGAGTCTCCGAACATATAAAGAAGACCATCCAACACAAGTACAAGGAGACAATGAGATTGAAAAAAATTTGTGATGAACCTCAGATCTCCATGACAGACATGGACTCTAAACTCCCAGAGGGAGTTGTCAAGCAAAATTTCTAAGTATTTGTAAGTTGTGACCAGTTCGATATGAGATACCTGAGCAGTGATCATTGAGGGGAGAAGGTTTGTCATGTGAGTTGGAGAACATCATGAGTTTAGTTTTGTCAGGATTTTAAAATGGATTGTGCCGACATTGTTCCTTTGAGTTGAACTGGAAAACTTGTATGTTACAGTATAGTCCATGCTAAAATCCATGTATCCATCACCATGTCTCCCATCAAAATCATAGTCCATCACCTGCTGC
>OMNM01037784.1:37472-47472 GCA_900302745.1 Parablennius parvicornis | reverse complement strand
TCTTCAAGAGTGCTTTATCCTTTTAGAGGTGGCGCGGTGTTGAAGGTCAGTCCCAGCTAACTGTGGGTGAAGATCACCCACATCACATGTACCAGTAATCTAAAGTCACCAATTAACCTAAAAAGCTTGTTTTTGGAGTAGGAGGAGAAAACTCACACATGCATGGGGACAACATGCAAACTCAATGAACCTATATTCAAACTTATAAGTGGAAACATAAATTTTTTTTATTTTGTTTTTATTTAATTACCTGGCTTATGTTGATTAATATAATTCTCTCTCTTTTAAGATGTTGCACTAACTTCTTTATTTCCTTCTGTAAACACTGATATCAGATTGAACACGTTCGTTTACTCCCATTATTCTCTTCAACATTTGGTTCTTCAGGGCAGACAGTAAGCTGTAAAACTGAACCTAAGCAGCTTATATGGTGCAAAACAACAGCAACAACAACAACAACAACAACAACAACCAGATTACTCAATGGAAGCACCATCCTTTGATCTAACTAGGATTTTAAAGTAATGGGCTGCACGAGTTTCCGACCTGTGTTCAACATGAACCACAGCACTTGTTGTTGTTGTTGTTGTCAGTTCTGAGTGGCTAGGATTTAAGCGTTTTCTGATTGGTTTATATTGATATATTTTATCTGTTTTTGGAATTGTTGTTCCAGGTATGTTGGAAACTATGTCTCAATGTAGTGATGATCACTGTTGCATCTTTTTAAAGCAAAATGAGAATAATGTGTGAAATATGGTCAAGGACCAGGGATCCAAACAGTGCTGTTTCAATACCAGCCAAGAAAGACAAACATCACAAAGCACTGTAACATTCTGAGCACCAACCTCCAGTTACTTACTGTATTTACTCCAAATATAAAGAAAAGAATCATGGACAGACAGGACATGAAGCTTTGTTCCAAAAATTCACCTGCCAACCAGTGGAGGTAACTAGGATGTAATTTGTGGTGCTCTGTGCTGAATAATTATGCTTCTCAGAAGTTCTAAAGGCCTTTGGGTGTGATTTGTTGTTAAATCTAAGAGAGGTATTTTTAGAGGAGCAGCCAGGTCTGGAGGAGTTGTTTGCTCAACAGGTGGTGATGCCAGTGGAACCAAGGATCTCAGTTTCAGCCCATTACTTCCTCCACACCTCTCTGGTATGAAAAAGCTGAGTGGTAAAGAAAAGATTCTGCACATGAGGTGTTTTTTTTTAGCAGACTTGGAGGAGTCAGGGCCACAGTTGGGGATTAAAGGGCACACAGACTGAAGAGAAAGGCTCTGAGTTCGGATCTGTTTTTCTTTTTGTTTTGTTTTTTTTGCCTTGGAGTTAACTTCTTACAGACTACATCTGTAAAAGAGAACATTTGTTTGCAAAACAAAACAAAAAAAAAGCACTTTAAAGACTTCACTGAGCCATAAATAGCAATGTATCAATAATGTCAACATGAATTTTATGAGCTGGAATGTGGACTTTGAGTGTTTGCAGTCTTGCAGAGAATCATTAATCTATCTTCTTTTACTCTTTTTGCAAGTGAGGGTCATGATGCCCTGGAACAGATCCCAGCTGACACCAGGCAGTAGGCAGGGTACAACCTGGATGGGTTACCAGTCCTTCAGAGAAAAAAAACAAAGAGAAATGGAGAAAAATAAACAAAGAAATTCAAACCTTTTTAGAGTTACCAGTAAACTCTGAACACATTAATGCTTTTCCACCATCAGAAGAAACTGTAGCAGTCATTGAAAATTCATAAAGGTGCAGAGAGAATGTACAAACTTCATCTAAAATGGCCCCATTCCCAGAATGAACCACACACCACCACCATGTGACCCTGCAGAGAATCACCTTGCTTGTAATTTTGAGACAACAAATTGTGTATAGATACTCTACATGAGGAAGTGAATAGATTTAACCAACGTCGTAATATCAATGCATTAGTATTGAGCAGTTGGATGTTTTTCAACCACTAAACCGTGCTGCTCTGGTCTACAGAGATCCAGCTGATGATCATTCAAGTGTACACTATATCCTGTCCCAAAACCTCCAGCATATTTATCTCACCCTCTGCTCTGCTCTCCTGTCTCTAGCCCCCTCAAACACGAGTCTGTAAATACATACAGAAGTATAAATAGGCCTTCATGGGGGATCCTGTGAGGCCTATTTTCTGTCAAAGCATTCATTGTCGGATTAAGCTCCATATGTTCACGAACAACAAACTACAAATGTCTGGCCCAAACAACAGTGTGTTCCTCATCATTTGTTGTGAAAACAGTTCCGCTGGTGGCCTCCCTGCCCCCAGCCTGCTTTTCCCCCACTGTAAATCATGATAAAATGGCTTGCAGGTGTCAGGATTAAAGAATACTCTCAAAGGACTTTGGGCCACAGATGCAGGCACAGCTGCTTCTCTCCTTTTGCCAGGTCCTTCATAGCTATTTGTTTTCTGTTTAGTGCAATGGTCTTGTTGTACTAGAACTGGGTGGGACTAAAGGCCAACCTCCAGAGGGTTGAGACAACAGTACATGGACCTTTGCCATTGCTTCTCTGACATATACAGCCATCTGAATGAATGACTGAAATAGCTTTCCTGCATGCGGTACAGTATGTTATTTTCTCACTACATCACAAAGGACTTCAGTTTTGCTTTGTATTACAAAAGTACATTTTGTTGATATTTTGAATATACCTGCCTTTCTTAGGAGAGACAGAAGAGCTAATAAAGTCTTTTTTGTGAAATTGTCATCAGCAAAGTACTTGAAATGTAATTGAAAATGTCTCCCAATGGTTAATCTTTTCCTTAAATATGTATCCTCAACAGAAAAATGGCATGTATTACAAGTTGAAGTAAATGTTTAAAGGCTGGCTGTTGGTCTGGAAGCTATTAAAATGTGTGATCCAAAAATAGGTAAAAACACAGCAGTAGTAGCACAGGTGGTTGTGATAAACAGCAAATATCACTGTTCTCAAATAATCATAAAATACTGAGCCCATGAAACTAGCAAATTAAATCAATAGTGTGTTGACTAACATAAACATAACATACTGCTTGTATAACAATATTGCTGTATCAGTATTGTAAGTATTAAAGTTTCTGTGAACCAGTAACTGTTGGGCAAAGAGCTACTGTGTCTTTTAATAGGCTCATTCAGCCTCAGCATTAATAAAAAGCTGATCAGTTCACTGAAGTAACTTTGTTGCTATTTTACAAAACTCCTCTTGACCGGAGATGTGTCTCATCAGTCCTAAGCTATCTCAGCCCTTCTGACAGTGACCTATGGGATGACTGATGTGTGTGATTTAGGATGACCATATTCTGATTTGGATGCCCCGAGACAGGACATGAAAAGACAAAAGAGGACATTTGGTCACCCTTGATAACAAAGTTAGCCCATATTAACCTGTGATACATCGTCATAAACATCCCCTTCCCTTTATAACACTTAAGAACATGTAGGCTATCTCTGCTACTTTTTATTATTATTATTATAATATTTTATTATTATCATCATCAGATAATGGAGCATCTTCCTCTGACTAATAATTGTCACTTGAGCCCACCTTTAGAAGTGAATCAGTGAATTTGACTGACCTGCAGAGTGCTGACAGCTAATGTTTCTCAGCAACACCTAAACTGTCACAGTGTGCACATTACAGCAGGCTGAGTTGAGCAAAGCAAATAGCGTAATGAGTTGTACAAGTCATTTGGTATTTGCACTGATGGGTGAAGCAACTACTCTTTTCTGTAGAAATCATTTGAAACTGCACAGGCTGTGCATCTTCAATCATTCAATCTGTATTGAATTAAGACAGTTTAACCAGAAGTTCACAATGCAATACTGATGATCTCAAAAGGAAGATAGATTTTTAGATTTATTTCTGAGCTGCACAGTAATGTAACAATCAGCTCTTTTGCCCCACAGCACGAATTGGTTCGGCATGGAGATTTTTCAGTGTGGATTTGGAATGTTTTCCCTGTGCTTGTGGGTGTTTCCTCATGTAGCCCAACAAATGTATTTGAAAATGATTGGTGATGGTCTCTAAAACATTCAAAGGTGTGACTGTGTGTCTCTCTGTTTTGGTCTTGTAATGGACTAATAACCTGTCCAATGTGTATACTATCTTTTTCACCAAGAGTCAGCTGGGATTGTTTCTAATTCCCCACAACTGTGATTGAATATAGAACATAGTATATTAAACTAATGGATAAATTATTTGATAGCTAGTGTGGCTTGCTTACAGCAAGTTTCATGTATCATATGCCTTATGGTGTACTGACCCCCTTTATTGATCTAATGCAGATCCATGCATATGTGAAAGTTGAATTTTCATCATCCAATAGGTATGAAAAATAATTTCTACATTTTTTTTTTTTTTATGTTTCTGTGAAGGGAGTGGGATCGCCATCAGCTCCATGATTGGTGATATAATTGTTGGCTCAACTAAGTATTCTTGGGCAAGATAACTTACCATGAATGACAATGTGAAACACTGACAAAGAAAATGAAAAGAGGGAAGTCTTTTATGCATGTCCTTTTCTTTCTTCTTTTTGTTTTCTTTTGCTATTCATCAACTTTGAAGGAAAATATACATTTCTAAAGCTTCTGGGTGCATCTAAACTGTCTGCCATTCAGTAATAAATACAGCCATGTGTTGCAGCTGAAAAGTTGGCGTTAAAGTTGGCTTGTGGTCCAAAGTTAATAAAACTAAATATTGATTACAGCTGCTTTCGGTGGATCGGGTGTGCTGCTTGTGGAAATAATAGAACTAAAAGTCACTTTTCCTTTCAGATTTCCATGAATTGTTTCAAAACTAAAGGTCATAATTTCCCTGGGGAGGGGAAAGGGAATAAGTTGTATTCAAGTTGTCCTCATGTAAATTCATAATTCAGATTTGTTCCAAGATGAGTGAACATGAAGCTCAAACTGAAAAATGATCACTGCTGCTGATGTAGACATTTATCACAGCAGTCAGCTAGACTTGTCAGGTGTAACTAATAATGTTTACTGATGGCTCTGGTCCATTTAGGTGGCCCAGTAAGCCGTGACAGTGAGCCAACATTCACTATAGTGGAGCCCTGGACTTGGCACCCGGAGCAGCTGAATGGAACAAAGCCATCGTTAATGTTATTAACTACACCTGTGTTCGCTGAATAATGATGAAGACGATGACGTCTCTCTACACATATAGAAAACATCATTATTTGTAAAATCGAGAACTGTAAAATTTATTACAGCTTACCCGCTACAAACTTTTAAATCTGGATTACACCACAACATTTCACAAGACTGTTATGAAAACACTATACGACTCTTAATCAGCGAGCGCTAAAGGACTATTTTCTTTAAAACCTTGCTGACACCAAAGTGGGAAGGAAACATAACTTGTTGAGGGAGTTTGGTGTGCCAGCCAAATGAGACTGTGCAGATCAGACTGCTGAGTGCAGCTTGTTGGACCACTTGTATATAGAGTAGAGCGTTTCCAAGCACGTACCAGCCTCACTTGACATGCAAGTTTGACGTAAAACGAATGTTTAAAGGGCCTGCCCTGGTTTTATCACACTTGGGCAACCAAGATATAATTACGATTACCTTGCACTGTGAGTCCAAAACCATTGTGGGGTATCATGTGAAGCTGCTGAGCAATGATGAGCACCACTCCTGCAAGGCCAAAGAGAAACTGGATACTCACTGGGATTAAATCGGCGGAGTCTGAGGTTTCCTTCGGTAAACACTCCTCACAATGGGGGCCTTCTGGACAGAGTGTTTGTTTTTATTCAGGCACACAATGCCCACCTTCTTGTTTAATGTAACACATTTTTATCTAATAGTGAAAACCTTGAAGCTAAACAGCATTAAACCCATTTTGAATATGGCATATATAAACACTGAACCAACTGTATATGTGAAAAGGTCACTTGCTCTGAAATGGAGGATAGTCACCTATAAATCAAAACACACATGTTAGTATCTTGAGGTCAAACCTGGGCATTGTTTGACCCACAGGACATCTGTGGCCCTTTGGCTGTACCTGACCAAATATGAATCAAAGGACAATGTATGTGGAGTCTTCACTGCTGCTGTTTAGCTGCTAATTTGAAGGAAGCTGCTTTATTTTCCCAGAGTTGTGAATTCTGACTGATGCAGTGATGAAACAATAGCTTATCAAAATCATATGACATTGATTTTTATTACATCCACCAAGGACGTAATAAAATTGTCGGTGTTTTTATATTTATTTGTCTGTCTATCTGTCTGTATGTCTGTCTGTCTGTCAGGATTACGTCAAAACTACCAAATTTTCACCAGAGTTGAATCTTAGGCCCCAGATGACTCCTTTAAATTTTGGGAGTGATCCGGATCTGGATCTGGATTCTGGATACGGATTTCAGTTTATACGGTCTTAAGCAAATTGCGACAAAACTACTTGACGGATCTTCATCAAATTTTCCCCACAGATAGATATTAGATTATAGAAGAATCGATTACATTTTGGAGGTGATCCGGATCTGAATCTGGATCCAATTTCTGGATCCGGATTTTAATTTCTGGGGTCTCAAATGAGGATCACGTCAAAAGTACATGACAGATATTCACCACATTTTTATTCATACATGTATCAATTGGCAACATTCTACCTTCAGATTGTTTAATAGAAACCGAATTCAGATGAAAACTAGAATTAGAATGCAGATGATATGTCTTTCCTTCTGTGTCCATGTTAACGTTGGCGGATGTCAGAAATCTGTGATTGCTCTTGTTATCAGATATGTTTATGTTTAATAAAATGTTATAGTTCATGGAGCCTCCATCATGAATGTATGATGACATATGAGAGCAATTTTATGGATTTAAACACAGCACTCATCCATCCATCCATTCATCCATCCATCATGGTCACTCTCCTCTACCTAGTCTTTGGTCATTCTCAGTGTGTTAGAGTCTATAACTCACAGATTGTGTTCAACTTACTTTTGAAAATCAACATGTTGTCACAATAATGATTTAAAGTAACATTCAGTATAAACCTAGTCAGAAAACTCGCTGCTTGATCCTGTTACGAGTACGACTCTGCCACACTAGAGTAACTTTATACATGACAGACAAAGTCATTGAACTTATTGAGAGCGCCTTGTTATTTTTCTGATTGAGAAAGTCTGATGAATAACCAGGTTAACGCATTTATTAATGTTACCTGGCATCCAATAACCTGATTTCTTACAGTTACTGGCTGACTTTATTTGATATAAATGCAACTGTGCTTCTTTGGATGAGGGTCTCTACAGCATCTTGACTCCCTTCCATATTCTCTCAAATGTTTAGTGTGAAACACTAGAGAGGGACATGTCCATCATTTCTGAGCCTAAAGACCTCATGTATATTGAGCAGAGGTTTATTAAGTGAACATGTAGTCAGGATCAGTGAAAACATGTATATGTATATGTGGTATTCAGAATATTGTTCCTTATGGATTTTTTTTAAATTTAAAAAATCTTGTTTTGCAGATTTAAAAGAAAATTCAAGCACAAACTGCTTCACTTTAACATCGAACACAAAACATTTCTCAGTTTTGAGAAATTACTTGCAGGACCTTTTTTTCTTTCTTTTTTTTTCTTTTTTTTTTTTTTACAACCTTCTCTGTGTGTGAAGAAAAAGAGAACATAAGATCAAAAAATGAGAGAACCACATCAGAAAGACACTCGACTTTGAAGTGTCGACATTAAAATTACAAAGGTGATTACACAGGTGAGTCATGTTTCATTCACTACTCCTTCCCAGCATGTGTCAGACCCAACAGGCCTCACATTTGGACCTGTACAGACGAAACATGTTCAAACAACAGAGCACCTGTTTGCGAGTTTACACACACAAAGAATAAAGCCTTTACAATTACCATTTAACAGACTTACTAAACGCAGTTTGTCATGACCTGGTATTTAAGACTGTTATTTAAGATTATTTGAAAGCCCACTGCATAGGACAAAGAAAAACACACAACTAATGATTAAACATAGGCCAACATGATAAACAATCTCTAGCTTTGTGCAATCACACTCAAAGGCCACTTTCCAGTAGACTGGGCGTGCCGCAACATCCACTTTTACTAAACTTATAAATGTTAGGTCTTTATTAACAGAGATATTCACATACAGGAGGGGGTCATTTTTGAAATCATTTTCTACTGCCAGTAAGAAAAAAAAATTATTTGTGTCATAAAAGTTGCTGCAGGAATAATATGCAAAGTGATAAAAATGTAAATACAGAAATTTCAAAAATAGGGAAAATTTGTTAAAAAAAAAAAGAAAAAAGTATCAAATGTCAGTGTCTCGCTAACCCTGTGAAGCCTGGAACAAAAAAAAGTATAGACAATTCCATTTTTGGACAATCAAAGGGAATTCAATTCAATTTCCAGTTATTATTTGATGATGTTGCTCACAGTTTATTGAGCAAAAAGATCTTAGACCTTACATTTGTCATACATCAGGTTTTCCAGTACGAAAATATTCAGACTGATGGTGCAGAGATCTTAAAAACTCACTTGGTGTTATAGGGTTAAATGGTGACTGAATTGCCAGTTACATTATGTTTTCCAAGGAATTGATGACATGCATTGAGTGGGCATAATACATTATTTGGTCACTAGGTGGCGCACAGCACTGTGGAGGAACTTAAAAGCTGTTTGAGGCAGATGAAGTAGTAAATCCTGCGATTTTTGTGTCATTTTGTTTCTACATTCAGGTGGGTTGATACTGAAAAGACATGCATTTGCCCCGGCTAACCCAACACTGTTGATAATCTTAATAGACAGGATTTGGTAATAATGCAGTTATTTGTTTACACGACGTTTCAAGCTAACTGACATTTATGCAACAGAAATACTAATTATACAAGAACAGATTTGTTCTGTTAATCTATCAGATATTCTCTATTCATATATTATAAATTATTTTAGTGGCGTGTGTTTAACTTATGATTAGGGACAAAAACTGAGAATGTTAAGGTGGTCTTATTAAGAGTTGTTTAATCTTGTTTAATGATTTTTAAAAAGATTTTCAATGAGAAAAACAATGTGGAAAGGCCTTATTGTAGGACCAAATAGGTTTAGGACATCTTCATGATGTTGGTTAAGGTTCACAAGATTACTTCATCCTGACCTGTGGGTAGGTTTGACCTTTTTCTTTCTTGGATTGCCGTCATGAAATGAGCTGCTGATGTTATGTAAAATTGGATGTTTTGTCACTTTAACCTCTCATCTTCCATAGCTTAAGGTGATAAATGACCTCCCTCTGACCTTTAGCCTGTTGCCACTAAGTATGACTTGTTATGAAATTTGGGAAGTGAAATACAATCTGTCATCAGCGAAAAGTTCCTTTTGAAAACCAGACGTTTTACTACAGCAGTCATTTAAAGACTTCCAGTTTTACTCAGTCACCTCTGCTGAGCTTAAAGCACCTTCCATCAAAAATACAGTTGCCATATAATGTCTATGTCTGACACATGCTGCAGCGTTTCTGGTGAAAACACAATCATCGACTAGAATGAGTATAGATTACACAAAACGCTGAGTGGTTGAGACGAGGCACTGCCACATTTTGTGAAAATGAGAAGCAAGACAGAGTTCACGTCAGAGAGGCCACAATGTATCAGAAGGTTGATTTAGAGACACAAACACATGTGCATTCACACAGTCTATCGAGATCATTCCCAAAGAACGTGGACATTAATGTGTATCGATGAAGCCCATCATCAAACTGAGTTCTTCTTACTGTGTTCAAGTCAGCTTCAAGACCCGTTCATCCATCTTCTATACCACTATGTTCAGTGTCAGGGTGCAATTTGTTGGAACTGACTGGAATACTCTCTCTATGAGGAGAAAGTGTTAACACTGCACTACCCAGAAGTCCACCTGTACATATAATACATGAAGGAAAATATAGGTTTGTCTCTTTCTCTTTCTTCGACCTGCTGCCATTATTACATTTTTTTTTTTTTTTTTTTTTTTTTTTTTT
>OMNM01037784.1:0-26617 GCA_900302745.1 Parablennius parvicornis | reverse complement strand
TTTTCACATTTTTAGTAATAATACTATGTTGAGACAATTACAAGAAATCCAATCAAAGTGATGTCAAAATCATAATCAAATCAGGTTTAGTAAAATGTAATAGTAATGAAGTCTTTGTGGAAGCCAAAAAAAGACTTTGATTATATATATTTAATATGTTGATATTGGGAATGACACATGTCCCACAATACAGGTCTACTGCTTCAGCAGAGCCTTGTGAATTGTCCATGTGAGTTTTGAAAAGGTTATTTTAGGTATTATGTTATAAGGAATAAATGTCTAAACTGTTGTGACATAATTTATTATATTATTTACAGGCATGTATCATGAAGTAACATCACAGATAAACTGTGCTCAGTAAGTGTGTATTATTCATCTATCCAGGTGGCTGATCTGCAGCAACATTAACTCAAAAATGCTCTTGTACACTGTTTGGAATCTTGTGGTGTATATACTTTATCTTTCTTTAAGTAATTAATTAGTACTTGAAAACCTTGCAATGAGTGACTCAAACTGTGGGAGGAGTCGCTGCCAGCTTGCCATTTTTGTACAAAAAAAGAAGAAGGTATTTTCAGAATTGGTGAGCTCAGCTGTTAACGTTCTTCAGGTTGTATATAGTCCAGGGTTAAGACTTTGTGAAATCACTGCAGCTCCTGCTGGCAGCGTCCGGCCACGCTCTCATCATTGTTTGAAAATCTGCAATGACAGATGAGAACGAAGCATCTGCAGACACAACGATGCAAGTCGCTCACGACACACATGCATGTCCTTCATACATGCACATAAACACACATCAATATTTCTCCACACACAACCCACATGCCATCCACTGCTACCTGGGTACGCACACCACCACGCAGAACCCCCCATGACATATTGGTGGCAGTATGCAGAGGAAGGATCACGATAATAACAAGATGAAACAGGAAATCCCAGGCTGTGGTTGGAGGCTAATGAATACTCGGGGAGGAGGGCAGGGAGAGTGCTGCTCTCCTATCTGGGTCTGTCTTTAAGTTCAGATTCAAGTCACACCAGGGAGTAGAAGCACAAACAGAAAAACATCTCCCACAAATCACTTTTTGAAAAGGGAGGTTGGCTCAACGCTGAGAGAAAATAACTTTCTCGTGTCGTGTTTTTGACGTAGTGGTTATGTCGTCATTGCATTACAAGAACAAACCCCCCCCCACCATGCATGTGTACCATTGAGCTGTACGTGCATTTTTCTTTCGTGCATCTCTGAGGTAAATGTGCACAAATATGCAGAGTGCTTTGTCACAACGTATCAGTATGCTACACCAGAGACTGTAAAGACCAACATGCCAAGGGGAAGGAGGAGAGGGTCTTGGCAGTTTGCACTGTAGCATTACATAAAGAGGCCCTTCCTGAAGTCCCCAAACTTTTCTACTGTTTCATGTCTCTCCAATCTCAAAATCTGAACTTTTGGAAATTACATTTTCTATGTACGTTTATTTCAATGAAAATGCCTTCAGGCAAATTAAACCCTGGTATGTGACACTGCATCAGGGTCTTGGCGTGGGTACTAAGTAGTGTGTGTGTGTGTGTGTGTGTGGGGGGATGTGATGAGCTGTAGCCTGATGCCAGGGGCGTAAACAAACTCCCATATGACCACAATACAATAGTACAAACACACGTGCAAATACTCAGACACACACATGCATTAACAGTCATAGGCTATCGTGCCCTGAAGGACGGATGAAGGGAGAAAATCAACATATCTATAATACGCCACTGCTCCGTCCATATTGAGCTTCAAGAAGCAGACTTATTGTTTTCCCTGCCGCCTCTCCACAGCAGAGAGCACGGCGTGAGCCTTTCACCGCAGTATATTGTTTAATTTCCACTGCAGTCGTTTGAAAGATCCAGGACAGCAGGGTGTTGAACGCTTGCCAGTGTCAGTGACATCAGGGTGCCTCTGCAGGATCCGTGGGCCTCTAAAATAACTGACCAGAGCAGAGGGAGCCCACCTACTCTCCACTTGGCACACACAAGAAGGATGCTTTATTTGTTGCAGCAGCAGTAGCTCAACTGTAAATTGGGGAATAGAGCAAAGATAATACTAATGATGTTTGGATAAGGTTGAAAAGAAGTCCTCTTTAAAATCTTAAAAATGTTTTATAACATGTTATGGAGTCTAAATCCAGTCAACAACTTGGCTTTACATATGGAGCTGCTAAGTGTTTTTCCAAAAAAAAACCAAGTTTATATAAAGAAATCTGACGCAATTTGCTACAAGCTCAGACATGCTTAAGTTAGATAAATGGCAAATCCACTCCTACTAAAACACACGTGATCATAATATATGGTAGATGTTGATCTTTAATTTCAGCAGTGTATGAAGACCACTGCAGTACATCAAAGCCCACTCATGGATTTGGTGACAGTTGAGAAGAGTCCATGCACCCCAGGAGACCTTCCTACTGCCAGCTACCTCAGATGATTTATGAGACCTGCAGCAACATTTAACAGCGTCAGATGAGCTTCCTGCACACATTTAAATGACTGCAACTCGTTGTGACTCCTGCGAATATAATGAAATAGGTGACTATGTGGTACATTTCAGTTTTTGTTGTGGGTGAATTTTGTTTAGTGTGTTTTTTAGCAGGGCTGCACGCTGCAGCAGGAGTCGGTGAACTTACCTATGGGTAAGGCCAGGAAGAAGGGCAACCAACAGAGGGTAAACATGCCCACCACAACTCCCAAAGTTTTAGCTGCCTTCTTCTCTCGGGAAAACTTGAGAAGTTTGACCGTGAGGGAACTTCTCGCCTGGTGCGCGCGGCCCTTGGCAGCCCCTGAACTGCCGGACTCATCGTTCACCTGCGATCCTTTGTGGATGCGGAGAGTCAGCTCGCTGGAGTTCATCCTCTCACGCATCACACCTGCCTCCAGGTTCTTAGTGGTCCTTTTTGCGACTATGTACACCCGGCAGTACATGGCCAGAATAACAACGAGGGGGATGTAGAAGGATCCGAGCGAGGAGAAGAGCGCGTAAAACGGCTCCTCGGTGATGGGACACACCTTCTCATCCGGCGGAGACGGCTGCTTCCAGCCGAACAGGGGTCCTATGGAGATGACCACCGACAGCACCCAGACTCCGAGCATGGCCAGCAGAGCCCGCTTCTCCGTCACGATGCCCGGGTACTGCAGCGGGTAGCTCACCCCGATGTAGCGGTCGATGGATATTACGCACAAGCTCATGATGGACGCGGTGCAGCACAGCACGTCCAGCGCAGCCCACATGTCGCAGAAGATCCGGCCGAACACCCAGTAGTCTAGGATCTCAAGGGTGGCGGACACCGGCAGCACCGTGGTGCCCAGCAGCAGGTCGGCGATGGCCAGGTTGATGATGAAGTAATTCGTCGGGGTCCGCAGGTGCCTGTTGCACACCACGGATAGAATGACGAGGATGTTGCCCGCGATGGCAAACACGATGAAAGCCCCGAGCACCAAGCCCAGCGGGATGGCCCGGGTGAGGTCCAACTCGCTGGGCTCCGTGCTGTTCCCCCCGGTGCTGTTGGTGAAGTTACCCGGGGGATAAACCCCGTACAGCTCGGAGGAAAAATTTTTCCACAAGTTGGTGACATTGTCAGTGCTCAGACTCATTTTGGCACACAAAGTCCTCCATAGCAGGCTTCAGATCACTTAGGAGTGCAACTCGGGGGAAAAAAGGAGCTTAACTTAGCGGAAACAAACGGCCTAAGTCCGCATGGTGGGACTGAGTGTTGTGCGCCAGCTCGTCTCTAAATCAGAAGCGCGCTCATGGTGCAGCCGCGCAGTCCATCTCACTCCACTCTCCTGAGGGCTCAGTGGAGACTGAGAGGGGAAGCAGTCATCTCCTGCCTCCTCTCCTCCACTCACAGCTTTGCCACATACTGACCAAACATGCCTAAATACGAGCGTCTGAAGTGCGCATGACTCTCAACACGAGGAGCCACGACTGTTTGAACACACTCTGATCCTAAGCATTGCTTTGAGAAAAGGCAAATTCCAAGTTTTGCAAACAACAAAAAAAAAAACAAAACAAAAAACGACAGGTTTAATCCTTTATGCGAGTGCATTACAATATAGCAGTTTTCTTTTGAAATATTCAAGTTGGCTTAAAACATCAACAGCCTTTCAGTGCACATTTTCCATCTCAAATTCTTTTTGTGGTCAAAGGAAATATTTAGACAGTCTGCAAATGTGTAAAGTTTAATAGCAGGCAATGACTCACATGAAATCCCGAAACAGGTATTTCTCATGAAATCCTATTTTGGTCAAAACCAGGATTTCCTCTGAGTAATTTCGTTTTGGATATGGGCTCAGTTAGCAAGCAGTAACTGATTTAAAGGGTCGAGTTCAGGCGCGTGCAAATTCCTAAAACTGAGCTCCCTCCCTTTTAAGAGTCTATTTGACTACTTGTGATGCAACATGTGTCCCCTTCTAAACTATCAGAGTAACGGTCTTTAAAATCCAGTGTCAAAATACCCCATTAAAGCAGTTCAGCGCGTTTTGAAACTGCCAATTTAAAAATGTAAAAGTCCATGACCAGACTTTTGAAAACTGTAATATATGTGGAAATAACTGAACTGCATTCATTTTCTTGTTCCCTCCACCTAAATAATGTTTACAGCTGATTCTCTTACAAGTCAGGGGTGGACTTCTTCAATATCTGCATGTTTAGCGTGTTTACTGTTCTGTCAAAATAGATTCACTTTAGTTTTATGTTAATCGTGTGCAATAGTGGAAAAACACCTTCTTTACTAATTATGTAAACATTAAAACTAAGATGCTCTGGATGATGCAGCACTATCGTATAATTGGACATTTAGTGCAGCTGAATTGTAAAAAGATGGACTTGCATATCGAGGCCTCTTAAAAGCATCCACCTCCTCAGAAACACCAAGAGCAAAGGGGAAAGTAAAGCCTTTAACGGTTTTGCATATAACATTTTTAGTGGCCAAAATAGTTTCTTAATGAAGCAGTGGCATTTATTTTTCTTGCTCTGACAAGAAAAATGGTCGACCCAATTCGAGAGGGTTATCTGACATTTCACATGAATGAGGGATTCAAATATATTGAGTGAGAATTTGAATACAGCTCTTTCAGTGTTTTATGTAATCCCTGTTTTGTCTTCAATAATATTTAAGTTTTAGTGTCTTTCAGTGGAAGATCTTTGTTTAAACTGTGCAAAAGGCATTACATTAAAGGTTAATTTAGAGAGGGACTTAAAACAATGCTCATGAAAGTGTTGAGAATTAATTTTTCTCTAAGCTTGTATAAAATCATACTTATTGACGAGTTCACAGGAAGCTGCTGCAGTCTCAATTTGACTCGTTGAATTTACACCGATGCAACCTCACACTTATCCGAAGGTTGCAAACGTTTTTTTTTCTTTCGAAGGCCAACTCCAAACATTTGAATGATTTAGATATCTGAACCACTCACTTATTTTAGACTTCCTTTAGAGTTTCTAATAAATCAAATGCCTTTGAGATCTTTCGATCCCTCAACAGGCAGGTATTAAGAGTACCTCTCATAAAAGATGAATCACCTGGAATCATTTCAGTTCATATCCCACAACAGGACTTTTAGTACCTGGAATAAGTGCTTTTCACTGGCCATTTCACTTGATCGAATGGACTGAGCTGTCAAGAAACATTAAAGCCCCTGCTGCACTGCACGCTGCCAAGTGTTCTATGATGGGACACTTTTTAAAAAAAATACATTTTACTGAAAATTCATCTTCAGCAGAAGTATCCTCTTTCTGTCTGTTTCTGAGGATTTATAGTGAATTTTCCATTCATCCTCTTTACCTTTTTAGATTATAGAAGATATCTGTGTAGGACATTTGAATATCAGTGGCTGAGATGGAAACAGAACTAAGTCTTGCTGAAGAAAGAAGAGAAGGAAGTTTTGACAGGCTGAGAATTTCATTAGAGAAGTAACCATTTGTTTTCACTCTGATCTGCTTTTCTCAAAAAACTATTAATACAACACAAAATCCATCCATCCGTCCACCCGTCACCAGTGTCCACAGACAGACAGACCACCACACACCCGCAGTCGCACCTCGGGGCAATTTACAGACAACAATTAATATAGTTCAGCTCCAGCTGCCTCCCATTCCAGAACTGAAGCCATTTGAAGATGCATTCTGATTCTGATTGACTAGTTTTACAAAAAAAACAACAACAACTCTATTGTGTACTGTTTTAGAAACTGTATTAATTAAAGTGAGAAAAGAAACTGTCACATAAAGAGAGGGAACATTCTCAATTTGATGAGCAACTGCCAACTACTAGACGGCCTGTTGCTTGTTTTACCAATTTCTGGAGTCACTTGATTTGTTTTAGTCTATTTAGTATTGATTATCTTTTACTGATTGGCTTTGATTTAAACTTTGTGTTTGATCGACATTTTCTGTTCTTTACTTCTGATGCATGCCATTCTGAGTATGTCTTTGCATGTAATCGGTCAAAGTATTGGCAGGATGGCATTGGCCAGGGACAGCGGATGAAAACGAGACGCTTTGAAGAAAAACTGTAGATTAAGTTAGTTGAGTTCATCACTGAGGAATGTTCCTGTCAGAGGAATGAATAAATGAAATGAAATAGATTGCCATGAGGTTTCAAGAGAATCGGCTTTTCCTCTTGGCAGGAAAGACAATATTCGTCTTGAATTATATAAGATGCGCAGCTATTTGATTTTATTTTAAAGATGGGACTTCTGTTGCATAGTAATTTGTCATTATTTTTAATCTGTTTAACATTTATCAAATAGGCTTGTGAAAGCAGATTTTTTATCTCGGCTGTAGATAAAGACTATCCAGTGATTCACTCTTTGTTTTATAATGGTTTATTTCTTGCTACAGTTTTCTTCTGCAAATCATGTTCAGCTGATTGGCCATCAAACAAGTTAGAGGATAGTTTTGTCTCAGTCTCTCATGTGCTGTCGTGATATAAAACAATCCCTCATTTGACTTCTGGCCAATGTCAAGCCCTTCCATATAAAACTGTCTTGAGTCCTGCCGTCTTGGATGACTTATTTTCTCACTGTGAAGAATGAAGAGTTGAGAGGTCACGGTCCCTCTTTGACCTCGTTCTTGTGTTTTTACAGACCTGACCTCAGACTCATGTGGCCAAAGCAGAGCTCAGCTAGAATCATGTTTGTGGTTCATCCCATTAAGAACACACAGATCTAATTTAGCAGCAGTGCAGCATGACCCGTGAAGAGATGACTAAGAAGCAAATTCACAGTCTGCGCTTATATAACTCCCAAGTTTATCATTTCAGAAAGAACTCTTCTTACAGTTGCTGTGGATGTTTTTAACTTATCTGTAGGTAGATGGGTGCCAGCTGGTAGTGAAGCCCACATGCAGACTTAATCTATGGTGGCCTACCTGGGTGAGTGGGCTTCTGTTGTTTTGGTGGTGTAGTCTCTCCCACACTATTGGCCGATGTTGTGTAATATGCAGAGATCTGAAAAATACTTTTTGTTGTATAACTGTTTTTGGGAGTAATAATCTGCTTTGGAAAATATCATAAACAGATTTAGAGAGCCAAGATGCAATGATGCAGAGCACAAATTTTTATTCCAAGGGTGTCCCTTAACTTTTGCTCTTTTAACAAAAACAAAAACAAAAAAACCCCAAACATTATTGTAGAAAATATCTTAAAACAGAACACTGCATATCTAAAGAGGAATCTTGCCAGTCAGTGTTACTTATCACACACTTTGTCTAGTTTCTCTTAGTGGGTATATCTTTGGGTTTGACAGGTTTGAACCTACATAATGTTCTTAGAAGTGAGAGCACACAAGGGAGGAAAAATGAGAAGAAAAAAAAACAGAAAGAAAAATGAACAAAAGGGGAGCCATTACCACACGTACTCAATCAGCTTCACACTGGTGTGTGTCTCCCTAACTGGCCGAAGCAAAAGTGATCCATCAACCTGGGCTGCTGGCTGCAGAGAACCATCATCCACCTGGATGACTTTGATTCAGGAAGGATTTTCATCAGCTCAGTGACTGGCCGCATTTGCCCAGGGAGTGAAATGTTTGAAATATGGCATTCCGGGTGAATGTGTAGGGCTCAAATCAACACCTAAAACAGCTTTTGACCATTCTTCCAGAAGGGCATGTGAGGTCAGATGCTGATGGATAAGACCTCTGCATAATCAGGCTCATCGGAGGAGGCTCAGATCACCTGAAATTCTACAGCAAGGTACAGAGAGAGCCATCAGACTACAGGAGACAGAAAGTTATACTAATGTAGGAATCTGAGAAGAAGAGAAGCTCAGTGTTTTAAAGAAGGTCTCCCAGAAGTCTAAATCTATAGCAGTTTATCTAGAAAATGGAGCAGGGTACTGTGTGCTGGTCCTAACTATAATTTTTATTAACTCAAAAGTTCCAGGTCAGATTAAAACAGAGACATGTTGGCTCGACCTGCGAGCTGTTTCCACACGAGAAGAGTCTGAGCTGAAAGCTCTGCCTCCCCATCTACTTACCTCCAGTGAGCCAACACTCTGAGAATGAAATGTTCTGCCTGGGTAATAAATAAAACTTTTATTCTACATCTTGCAGGAGCCTAATGAAGAGAAACCAATATGGGAAATATGTGATTTTTTTTTGTGGTAGTTTCTTTTTGGTACTCTTACTGCAACATTTTTACCCGATGGGAGACTTTTTAATTTGAACCCAGTGATCATGGTGAATTATCATAGTTCAGTATAGAAATAACAAATGCATGGATTAATTTGTCAGTGTCGTTCTGAGCCAACATGTTCCTGATTTTAATGAAATTATGCAGAAGACTATTCAAGTGAAACATTGCTTTCATGAGAACCTAATTTTTTTTCCCAAAGCAGCAATTTTAGATATTTGTTTTGGCGAATGCTCCTACGATAGGCATCTGAATACACTTTACCAGTTCAGTCCCGGAGATTAGTGACATGTCCTCGCCATTTGTTCATGTTTCGTATTACTGCATTTGTGTGTAAGACTGTAAAGCGAATTTGGAGAATTACTTCAACGTAAATCATGCCTTGTTAAAAATAGCTTAAATCATGAGAGATGACCATGAATAATCTTACTATTTTTGGGAATTTGACAAGTTATGATTTATATAATAATTTCTCATTTTTGTTTGTCATTTCAAAATATATCAGTTCTGACTTCTTGGGCTTTTTCAAGTTCCTTTTTGTGCTGCTCTTGACTTGAAAAAGAACTTTCTCTTCACAGCATGTTCTTTAACTGGACTTTACTCCAAGAACCAGATATTCAAATTCCTTTTCTTTTGTCTTTGTTGAAAAGCAGGTGGAAGTTCTTTTAGGTAAAAAAATACAAATGAGTAATCATTTGTTCATTATGAAACATTATATTTTCAAAATAGATTCCTTCAATCACTGGAAACAAATCATTTTAAATGTAAACATCCAAGTATCCAACAAAGCCAATTCAAGTAAACATTTCATTTAATTTGTATTTTTCAAACCAAGGTAGTTTAACCAAAATACAGCACTGAAATCAAATGCTTTTAAACAACTTGTTTTAGCACATGCAAAATATATATTTTTAGTTGATTTTCAAACTAACCATGTTTAAAGAAAATGACTCAGACTAATTGTTAGCGAGATGGTGACATTTAGCTTTACAAACAAAATGCATTAAATGTAATGTCAAAGCTGAGTCTTGAACAATTGTCAGGAGATACTTAAACATGACTGCATTGGAGCAGACAGGTGCTTACTAGCTGTTCAGCTGAGTTTGTGAAGAGTTTGCACACCACCATACTGTCACGATCAAGAGGGGGAACAAGTGTTTGCTGCGAGGTAAGCTCTGCTATTGAGTTCCTCCACACCTGACAGGCCTTTTATACCCTGGCCTTTCAGAGTGTTGAGCAGCCAGTTATTTGGTTTCACCTCATCCTTGTTGACAGTGGAGAGGGAGACAGAAGCAGCTTACATATTAAAGGTAATTGGCGTTAACGTAGACAAATCTTCACCTTTGTAGATTTTAAGGAATCACAATAATAATAAATAACTGTGGGATAAAACTATTTTATAAAGAAACACATTTTTTGAATAGACAAATTAAAACTAAAAATATGTATTAAATTCTAAAGAAATTGCAAAGCCAAGTGTTTGCTGGTCACAAGAGCTGCAGATTACATATAAAGACTTTTTGTAAAAAAAAAAAACAAAAAAAAAAAACACTACAAATTTAAGACATTTTTTCTCTATTTTTTCCCAAAAAAATGAGAAAAAAACCCCCCCACAAAAAAAGATAATGTCCCGTTGGGAGCTTCATCGTATTTTGTCTGTTCTTTGTCTTCTCTGTTGATTAATGTTTCAACAGTGTGTCGCTATCTGGGTTCCTAAAAAATACCTTCTACCAGGACATTGCTTTTTTTTAACAATAGCATTACTTGTGAAAAACTTTGAGAAGCTATTTGAGGAGGATGCTCATCTTCCCATTATGCTTATTTGTGCATCAACAAGACTGCAGAGTCTAAATAATAACGGTTTCATCCATTAAAACATCATCTGTGGATTTCGGTCTCATTATTCTGCCTCACAATCGTGAGATGAACCATATTAGTTTACCTTCACACCATTTTAACCTCAAATACAAGTATTTGCAGTAAAGGAGGAAGCAGGTGTATGTAAAATAACCCAAAAACCCTACATGCAACTCCACCCAGAAAGGAACCTGGACTGATTTTATCACTGTGAGTTGCGAGTGACGTGAATGTCCTCATCCTACCTTTTGGATATGAACCAGCTCCGTGTCTCTCGCCACGTCTACTTCTCGTAGTCCAATCGTTTTCCTTTCCAGCTTTTCAAGCTAGAGTTTGGTCTTAATGCTCCATACCTGTATGACTGGTACAAATAAACAGCTGCCAGTCAGATGAACTGACGTACTGGGTTTATCTTTGGGGTGAAATGACTAAATGCTGGTTTCTAACTGTGATGACTCAGCACAAATCTGTCTCTCTGAGGATTTATTTATTTTTTTGACAGTCTTTCAGCTTTCCATTTACTGCACAAAACTTTCCATACGTGTCATATTTTGACTGAGCAGTAATGTTCACTTTTTAACAACTTGCCGTGCCTTGGAAAAAGAAGGGAAGTCCCATCTGGTTTTCTTCACAGGAGTGGCGGATTCACACCTCGGCTCACAGATGTGACATAACCAGTCGGTAGCACATTTTCCACCAACCACAATACGGCCGTCAGCCTGGAGGCCGAGGATGCTTAAATTTATTTCAGTTTCCTTGGCAACAGACGTCAGGTTTTTTTCCTTAATGTTTCCTATTTAAGATAACGTCAAATATTTTGGACCAAAAAAATCCACATATCTGTCCAAGTCTCCAACAAATGTCACTTAAAAGGGGAAACAATGTTAAACTGTCCTTTGGGAATAAGTGTGACATGCAGTGATAAGTGAATCCTTGAAAACTCGTTGGGGAAAAACACAAAATCTGTATTGTTGCCTTGTTAGTTGGTCTAAAATGTTATGAATATTTAGTGATATTTCTCTTTAACAACTACATCCACAACCATCCTGAATTGCTGTGGAAGAAGTGTGGAAGATTTCTTCCTATACCAGAAAGACAAACTGCTGATTTTAGTGATTCGCTCATGTTTTATGAATGCAACTCAACTTATTCTGCTTCGCAACCACTTTCAGCGACAAATGGAAATACCTGCAGATACAGTGGATATAAAGCTGTGACAGGCCACATCTTAATCTAATACACTTCACAATGTGTGAAATGCATGTGTTCATTCCCCCACTCGGTTTTTCTGCCATATTGGAATTTATCTGGAAGCAGCAACTGGACAGTTTTGTTCCATTACAGAGTATTTATCCGGTTTCCAGGTTGCAGCCGCTGCATGGCCGTGGATTACAGTGCGGATAAATATGAATCTTTTTCAAACATTATGGTTGGGGTGATTATTTGCTCATCAGCAACAGTTGAGCATATTGGTGAAAAAAAAATATATGTACATTAGTCTCAAATGTTTTTAACATTAACTTCTGTAAACCACAGAGAGAGAAATGTCCTGCATGTGCAATTCCTCACTTTCTTCTTTTTTTTGTGTTCACACCAGCAACTGCTATAAGCCCAAAGGTGCTATGTTCCTTTTTGAACTGGTCATAACATCTGTCACTTCTCTGGAAAAGCTCAGAGATATATTTTTTTTGATGTTGGTACATGTTTGATCTGTTTAGACTCTGGTGGCTAACGGTCAGGTTATGGCTCATTCTAGTAACAAAATAGCCCAAGCATGCAGAGAGTTGTGTGTACATAACAAAATTTTGCGAGTACATAATGAGATTTGTTTGCGTAAACGTACATTTTGTGATTACAACACCCCCATACATGGGATCAATGTCAATTATCCTTGTGAACGTAATTGCATGAAACAACACGCCTACTTATACTTGCACATTTTTCACCACATAAATTATAAATGAAGCAAGGTCAGCTGTAGTTTGGGTCTAAGCTTTGCAACGGCAAGGTGCTTTTTGTGCATTGCTTTGGTTCTCTTTTCACACTTTGTTCTGCTATTTCCAGCATTATTGAGTCTTTATTTAGCTCAGCAATCGATCTCAAATTCTTCCTCAAGCATTTCAGACCCGTTGTTATAGGCTTTTCATGGTATTTACATAAGTTGTTCTCATACTCGTGGATCTTGACGCTGGACTGCACAATACTGTACGATCGTTTTTGGAAGAACAAAATCTTGAAAGCTTCCTCGCCATTTCAAGATGCTTCAGTTGCAGGCATCAATCAACAAAGAGCGACGAAAAGAGAAGAAAATGGATCTCATCAATGCTTCTCAGCTGTCAGTGTGCCGAAGACCAAACTATTTTGGCTCCACAAAAGAGCAGATGAATAGGCTTTTTTTTTCTTGCTTGAAAAGAGCTCTGGGCATGATTGAGTTTATCTGGTACACAATATGTTGAAACAATATCTTTTAGCTCAGCTTCTTTCTGGCATTCACTTTGTCAGTTGCCGCCTCTTTCACTTTCTCTCTCCGTCTTGATGTGACCGGTCCTACCGGCTGGGTTATCATAACTGCTCACAGTGGGCCTATTTGTACAGTTATATACAGCATGGAAGAGATCAGTCACAACCACACGTCAATATGATACCTGTCCAGCTGGAAATGAACTGCTGGCCAAGTGGTGATTTCTTACCTCAGTGGAAAAATTGCAATTCAAGCACCTTCTCACACACGATTTACAGCAGAAGAAATGGGATTATGACCAATGAACACCGGAACGAATCACTTAAATTTGATAAAAACCCTGCCATAGTTCTTGGCTGACCCTCACTCAGAAATGCTGCTGGCCGCCATGCCAGTGTGTAATTGCAAGCTGTTTGACAAAGACGAAAACAGGAGTGGGGCTAATAATGCGTGTGTGTGTGTTGGAAGCTGACGGACCGTGCGGTAGTTGGGTTTTTCGGTAGGCGCGTTCGTCAGAGGACGTTCTTGGCAGATGATGCTTCAGGCTGGAAATGGTCTGGCAAGCTCCCAGGCTGTACATGCTGGTGAGCTGCTGAGTAGACACTTTGGCTGTGCGGTGAGCCTCAACCATTAGATGATTGCCTCTGAGGTTTTGTAAAGGCTGTGAGACTTGTTACGTCTTCAAAAGTTTCCTCTGCTGGATCACGGCGACGGGGTCTTTGAATCACCACAACAGCTTTGGAAATTCATGAACTTCTGCACATTTGTCTGACCAACGTGAACAAAGCACCAGTGATCTGTTGCTGTGGTCCCACAGGAGGGAGGCCTTCAAGTGATTGTTTGGGTTTATGGCATGTGCATAAAAATGCAGGTATATAAAGCGTTTTATGTCTGGGAGCGTATCGTTTTACTTCCACTGGCAGGTCATTAAGTCTGCAAGGATGCACTATCAAATGGCATGTGACTGGAAACCTCCAGGCTTTCCAACGCTGCAAAAAAAATATGTCTCATGCTAATTTTTCTCAACAAAAGAGCCTGTTGAGATGCACATCATCATTTCATTTAAATTTATTTGAATACCGTCCTTTTCCACCTGGGTGCAACTGGCAATTTGTGTTTGGGGGGGGGGCATCCACATGTGCACGCGTGCATATTTGTGTCAATATCATCTTTGACTGATTGTCACTTTGACGCAGGTTGTTATTAAAGAGTGTGTGAATGTGTGTGTCGCACATTCATTGTCAGGAAGTGCACTGTGGAACAAATGCAGCTGACAAACTAATATTGACGTGTGAATAATAGTGTTTCAACGCTCATTGTTCGTCTCGCTTTAACACCAATACTTCGGTTCATGCAGTTGGAATCAAAGTTATGACAAATATAGATCTTTCCTGTGACAAGCACTGTGACATTCAGTTCTACAGCTCGTATCGTCCTGTGTCTTGGCCCATCTAGGAAATTAAAAGAACCAGACAGAGAATGCAGATCTTTATGAATCAGCCGCTGTACGATAAGCTCGCATGTTAATCAATGTTGTGCTGCAAAGATTTCAACTTGGCACTGAGCCCTGAGAGGTTAATGAATGGCTGTCAGTAGAAGCCATTCGTTTGAGTTATGCATTGACACTAAAGCAAGAAAATGTTTATGTTGTACTGCTTGTCACTTTCACATGGATCAGTGTGAGGAAAAAGAAAGCAGCACGTTCTTGGTGAGTTGTTCATATGGCACAGAACGTATGAGGTGAGATGATAACTAAAACACACACATTCACAATCACAGCTGGTTGGTAAACATACTGGGATCTGTGTTGTGTTGCTCAAAATGAAATCACCTATAGTGCCATAATTACTTCCACAGGACAATATGCATATTATTTCAGTTGTGCTTATGTAACAAATGTTATCAAACTTGTGGACATTTACCCCGCTCAGCTTCAAAATACATTAACCGTTACTGTATGATGTTTGAGCACTGACATTTATAATTAATACACTGTCACTAATAATGCTCAAACACCCACAGTGTTTAGATAGAAGCTTATGAAGAGTTTCATAACTCCAGTCATTAAAAAAAAAAAAAACTTTTTTTTCAATTGTAGGTTGTAATGGATATACAAAATCTCAATTCTGTTTTGTTGATTTCTTTTAGGATATTTAATGTGGTTTGTTCCCAATGTACAAGAAACTCTGCCAAAAACAATCAGTCATCTACACAACAAAAATTGCAACTGGCTGCTGTTTTGTGTTTTTTGTGTGAGTTTTTTTTTTTGTGTTTTTTTTTTTGATTTGGTTAAAAACAGAACTGGCAGCACTTCCTTTTTGATTCAGTTAACTGAAAAGTCAGTTAAGCTTTATTAAACTTTGATAACCCTGTTAATAGAGCACACAGGAGTATTATTAATGTGAACAGTTTGGAAATATTCTGTGAACTGACCCGCTTTTATCCATTTTATCGAGCAATTAATAATAGTCTGTAACTCGTGTATCTCTGCAAGTTTTTTTTTTCTCCAAAATTACAATGGCAAATTGAGAGAAATACTAGAAAATAACATGGAGTTGTTCTAATTATTCAAATATTTTATTTTAGTAATATTGATGACATCATAATTATCATAATATTTTATGTTTTTGCTTTGTCAAACTTCCACTATTCCCATTTAGTTCAACTGACTAATAGATTTATCTTAGAATATGAAACAATTTGAAAAATGGCCTGTGAAGTATTTGTTTTGAAGTATTAAGCCAGTCAGTGTAGTCAGTCATATTTAGTATACTTTCTTTGTAAATAAGACATTGTATTGAGCCATCGAAACCTCATTTAGAGAATTCTTTGGACTACAAAAGCTGAATAATGTTTGACTTTGATCTGTTTTACATCATTTGCAAAAGGTTTGAATGTTTATGTATAATTGGTATTTGATGGTGTATTTTTGCATTTGATGTACAGTTTAGAAGTATAGAACTAACCTTCATCATCATTTTGTCATTTTTTTTTTATTTACACTGATTCTTATTGAATTCCATTTGAAGGCTGTTCAGCAACTCAGAAACCTCTTCCCATTCCCCTTCAATGCTTTGCACTCTGCACTGTGTTTGTACTCTTGTGTAGACAATCTGTACACAAAACATTAGGTGCTGTGGCCTCGTTGCTTCCTTAGCCATGGAAAGACAACAAATCCAATTTAGTTCATTAATCCAAAGGGACACAGACTGAAGATAGGTTGCACCACCTCAGCTGTGAAGCTTTGAAGAGAACATAATGAGTTTTGCTGACGAGGCGGTCAGTCTGCCAGCATCAATGTTCTTTATTTCTTAGAATATCCTGTGCAAACTAGTGAATGCATCCTTTTGCCTGCGGTGTGGTGTAATATGCTAGTAAACATCCATAAACCACTACTCATCTGGACACAGGCAAAAGGTTAGCAGAGATGAAACCTGCTGCAGCTCTTTGGGAAAATCAATTGTCTTCGTTGAAAAGACTGGACGTGCTGTCCTCCTTCAGGTTCAGGTACTCTGCACTCATTCACCTCTTATCTTTTTTTCTCTGGGGGATTTATTTTGAGCTGCACCCCGTCAGTGGTTTCCTGAATTTAGTGGATGTGTACATTGAATGGATATAAACATCATAATTAAAAGCAAAAACAAGACACTGGAGGATCTGTAGAATGTCTTCCTGTAAATAGAAACATCTTTTTTTATGAGAAAGGTTGCTCTTTTTTTTTTTTTTTTTCCCCAGATCTTTTTGATTTCCCTGGACATGTAAGATAAAAAAAAAAAAGGTTTTTGAAAGCAGCAAGAGGTTTCAGATGATATGACCAAGGCCACAAACTCGCCGAGGTCGCACCAAGCCCCCCGTAGAGAAAGCAAAGCTGTCAGTGTATAAAACCAGCTTTTCTCGTGAAAACATGAAACTCTTCTATTCCCTTGCTGCCTTAATTGTATTTAACAAACAAGTACAACACAGCTGTGGTTTGGTTGGTATGTGCTTAAGCTGAAGGTCAATACTTCTGTTGCAAGTTTCCATATCATCCCAGAGTTCTTAGTCAGTCACAGTTTTGAACATGCAGAATAGTTTCATTCTTTTAAAATCTAACAGTCCAATCACACAAGTTCAGCCTGAAAAGCAAGCTGCTGAATTCATGACTATGAAGAGTAAAGTCATACTTTCATAAAAGAGAATTAATTTTCAGCTCAACTCTTTGATTGATTGGCTCCTTGAACGTATTGACATATTTGTTGTTGTTGTTATTGTTCTTCTTCTTCTTCTTTCGATAAGTTACATTCTTAGTCTGTTATTTGATTTATCCTCCTCATAATAATGATTTAATACATATCCACGTTATCCCAGTCTTCAGTGTTTTTCATTGTTACTTTGAACAATTGCTCTAAAAATGTACAGAAAAAGTTGGGTGTGACACCAAAAATTTGAACTTCGGTATATATGGAATTCACTTATTAAAATACTTAGTGGGTTTATTTGCCTTCCACCAAAAGCCAATTTTAACAAAACCTTAACCTGATGTCTGATGTTCCACATCATATTAACTTACATTTTGTCCTGAAACAGGCGGCGTGTTAAAACCATAAACTCTTCACTTCATGTGTTGGTGGTTGTCAGTGGTGGTTAAAGCTAATCAGTGATGCAGCCTGAAATTACGTTTGCCTCCAGTTGGATGTCTTCCAATCTGTTTTTCTGCTTTTCTTCAGTAGAAGGATAAGCTTACATCAGCAGGACTGAAGAGAAGTGACTGATCTATCAATATCAAAGTGTCTACCTTCATGACTACCTTCAAAGTGACATTTTGATCCTAACCAGTGCACCTCGTAACGGACAGCTGCTGGTAAAGGAGGAACAACATTAATCACCTAAAGGTTTACTGGATGATAAACTAAAAAAAAAATTATGAAAATCTCAGTAGGACTATGACCACAGCAGGTCTGATGGATGAACTAGGTGTTTTTCTTCCCGACTTTTAGAGGATGTGGTGAGTAAACAAATAACACTATCTATTAGATAATGTTTTGTAGATAGTATCTAAACAGGTAGAAATACAAGAATAGGAATGTGGTTTATAAACAAAGAAATGTCACTTTAAATGGCTTCTCTGCAATCAAAGTCAATTTTATAGCTACTTATTGATCTTCAGCGTTATCGTTCCTCCAGAAGAATTACCAGAGCAGATCCTTGGTTCATATTTGGGAAGATATATTTGAACTGCAGTGAGATTGAGTTGTTCCCAATTTGCCAGATGGAAGACTTCCTCACATCAAGTTTGAGCAGAGAGGTGCTTCTCCTGCAGGACAGAATGATCATCCCCAAAGGTAGAGGTGTATTTATAGGTCATACGTTATAAATCTCAGCTCCCAGGTTCCTTTGGAGTGCGAGGACATTAAGCGCTTCCTCACTGCACAGTCGATAATGTAGATGTACTGCTGTGAGTAATCGCGAGCTGCTCTGACAAACCGGAATATATCAACGGTGTTTTTGCAGTAATGAAAGGAAACATGTTGACACAAAACAATTTTTTGTTTTGTTTTGGAGGCATTGTGAAAATCCTTGAGGAAGAGTCGCCAAATGGAAAAAGCACATGCGTCTAAATAAACCTTTCATGGAAGTTTGTAGATAAGTCCCAAAATAAGGTCTAACGGCTCTCTTGACATTGACCATGGCCAAACCTCTGTAAGGAGGGGGATATTTTCATCCTGAGAATTGTTGTGCACTATGAGATCCTTGGGCTGCCTGAAGAACCAGGGACTTTCTGTGCATGATCGAAAAATAGGTCTGGACCCATTCAAAGTCGTACAGAGTGAGATGGATTGTCAATGTTTGCTAAAAATCCAAAATGTGAGACGTGCACAATGTGTCCAGGCACCTTAACCCTCGACACACTGATGTCTGGAGCTTTACCTTGCCAGTGTTAAAACATCGATATCAAAAGTGCCTCTGTTCAGTGTCAATCATTACGTCTGTGATTTTTTCCTCCTCTCAATGGCGAGGTGAGAAGAAAAATACCCCCCTTACAAACATTTCTTTATCCTCACTTCAGGAGCAGCTGAGGCAATAATAACTGCGACTGTGTGTGGAAATCAAGACCTTTTTTACTTTCAGAAAATTATAAGGAGGATAATCCTACTGCAATAAATCTATGAATGTTGGATGCATGAGACTGGACATAGAGACTCCAATAAGTTAGTTTAACCAGGAAAAAATCTAGAGCATATTCTGGTTTATATGGTTTATTAAAGTGTGCATTAGTGAGGTTTGGAGAGGTTGGAGGATGTTCCCCGATATGGCCCAGACGGGCCTGAGAGTGGTTGGAGTAGTCAAAAGTAATGACCGACTCAGCTCGTTTGGTGGTCCAGGTCTTATTGTTTTTATTTTCAAAAGTGCATTGGAGGATACAGTAGTGCAACTTCTAAAGCAGCAGAAACAAGAAAGATGTACCTTAAGTACAGTCCACTCAATTGGATGAAACCATTAAAAATTCCAGAGGTGATATCAAGCACATTAGCTTTGTTAAAATTAAGTTAAAATCCTCCCATACAAACCCATAACCATAAGTTCAACAAAAGAAAGGTCATTAACAAACAAACCTCAAAATCAAACACCTGAATAATAAACTAAGTCATTAATCCGATTAAAATTAAATGCAACACCCCCTGCTTGCTCCACCTCTTAGTTCAGCCTGGAACCATTTTAAGGTGTCTGCTCCCTGAAGGAATCTTTTGCCAAGACACTGGCCTGGACGCAAGAGCAGAAGGTAAGTTAGAAGCGTTACACTCACAGACCGCAAAACTCTCACCCACACCTTCAAACATTCAGCACATGCGCATCAACACTCAAAAGAATAAGTTGCTCTCATATCACATATATTGCACCACGCTCAATTATCACGTTGTCTCCTGACTGGTGGTGTACCCCCATACTAGACCTACAGCAACAACAAAAGTTTCCAATGAATACTTTTATAATGACAACTGTGTGCAATCTCTTTATATGTGCAAAATTTTGCATTACCCATAAAGAGTTGCGTGTAATAGTGCTTTGTGAATATCTAAAGTGCTGCAAGTGATCATGTAGGTGACAAACTGGCTGTTCGTTACAGAAGACAGATATTCTCTTTGGACAGACTGTTTAGCTGTTTCTTGTCTTGATTCTATAATTTCATATTTGTTTGCTGGATGCAGCTGCATCTCAGCTGCACAGTGTCGATAGTAGTATTGATATTCTCATCTTGAAAGCAGTAGGGGAACAAGTTTTAATTTGCAGAAATTCAAAGTGTGCTTCAACAGTGAATATAAAGTGTCAGGAGAGTCGATCCTAGCTGATTAAAGGGAAGGGCAAGTTACACATACTGTACTTTGGAGTCACCAGTTAACCTTAAACATTTGTTTTTGGACTGTGAAAGGAAATGGGACCATCCAGAGAAAAAACAACAAACAACCACCCCCGTGGGTCATCAGGATTCAAACTTGGGACTGTTGCTTTAAGGTGAATGTGCTCTGTGTAATTGAACAAACATAAATGGTGTCTTGCTTTTCCACATCTATTTTAACAGTTTATAGGACACTCATTCAAAAACTAAAAGTCCTAGTTTGTGGTGTTATTGAAAGACAGAAAACTGGAATGTTGGACATAAATCCACTGGAACCCACTGGGCTTACGTTTAATAGCAGAATTAGCTGATTAACATTCGTGACATTTCCTCCAAACTGGCAGAATACATGTGACTAAATTTGGCGACTCGCCTGATGAAGAATTGAACTTGTTACTTTTCTATGCAATTTTACCACAATTATTTGATTGTAGGGTTTTGGCATGAACTCGGATTATGAAACCATTTTCCATTTATTCTATTTTCAATGGGAAAATGTATTCATCCAGTTATGCAGGACACTCCATATTAGGAACGCTGACTGACAGCATGTCCATTCAACCTATTGATGCAGAAAATCTGGTGTGTTTGCTTGACCTGCAGCTAATGAGGATGGCCACTGAGCTCCCGGTTCCATTCATCACATTACATTCCCATCTCTGTATTTTGCTGTCCCCTCTATTATCTGCATCATAGTTTGTCTTTTTTCCTTTCTCTCTGTTTACCTCATTTATTATTTATGTGTGTTTATAAGGCTATTTCTTAATCAGTGCATATGATGTGCCATTCATGATGAACTTGTGTGATGGATCAATGCTCTGCGTGATAGTGATGAGATGGAGCTAATTTCAGGGAACATTGGTTTTTGGAGTGTTTGCAGCATGAACCTGAATAAGTGAAAAATAATTTTTTATTAACAGTGTGTGAGGGATGATTTTTGTAATGGAAAAGGATACAAGTGAGGAACAGACCTCGGCTCCAAGGTCCATGAGTCACTCTATAAAAGAGGAAAAACACAGCCTTTTGTCACAAAACATACTCTGACAAGTCATAGTTAGAATTCATATAACAACTACCGTAATGGTGGCTGTTCTCCATTTAGCTGCCTAATTTGTAGGAGCCTGGCAATGAGCTCTGTCACCCTGTCGTGGCTGCAGTGTTTGAACAGAGCAGAGTAACCGTAGCACCTGTTCTCTGCCAGCTCCAATGAGTCAAATGTGGTGAAGAAAAAAACAAAACACGAAAGCACTCTGCTTACCTCACTCTTATGTGACTGCTGCATTGCTGAGCTGCTGTGGATCAGAGTGTGTGTGTGTGTGTGCTTTGCCTGCACAATGAGGACCTGTCTTCTTTCTGACAAGAAAGAAAAAGTCCTTATTAGGAAAATCCTTCATTCCAACTTGGAAAAGTGATTACTGCTCAATTTGTGCACAGAACTCACATAATCCTAAAGCCAATACACATTTTGAGGTTAGACAAAGATCAGCTTTGTCAACTTTGCTGTTTTTCCAACGAACTTGTGTATTCTTGCCCATGATGTTGCTCTCATACACAATTTTGCCACCCTATCATTTAAGCATGATTTTTCACCAATTTTCCTCACCTTCTGTCCACTGAATAACAAATACTTTAGTTTCAACCAGTCTGATTGTGACTGAAGAAAAATTATGACCAAAATATAAATGAGTTGACGACGCCCACTGTTTATCATGCACTGAAGTGAGACACTACATTAGAAAAGTTTCATTCAGGGTTCAATTTGAAGCACATCTGCAGAAAACAAATGTAAGTCAATGCAGGGTCCGTGAAAGACATTAAAATTCATTGCTTCCGTTTGTGTCGCTCTGATGCTGCTTTTTTCCTAATTCTATTTCGCAGGAGCCATTAACACCAGTTTGAGATCCTTAATTGTAAACAAAGGGAGAAGGGGAGTAGGAACAACTGAGCCTGTGATGGTTAAAAAAAATTATATATCCCTATATAAGATATAAATAAAGTTTGAAATGTTTTTGCTCAGCCAGTTGGCTGGTGTCGGCTTCTGTGTATAAATGTTATTCCAATGTGCTGTCAGGGAGAGCAGTAGCAGGTTTCTTCCCTGCGTAGTTCTGCTGAAACCTGCTGACTTGTTGAACATGTATCAGAATAAACCCAAAGACAAAATACTTTGGACAGAAAAGGTTGAAAAACACTTCATCCTTTCACAAATTGTCTTAGATTACTGAATTACTGAACTTTGATAAGGGATTTTAGTACCAATAAGCTCGTTTAAAACACAAGTCCAATTGTTTATCTTCCTCATCTGTCACTTTAGGATTTGCCTTTCTGTAATTGATCAAAACTAATCGAAGCGAGCAAAGTTAATGACGACGTTTAACATCCACCAGAATCTCCTTTTGTAGACTAAAGTGTGGTAATAGTTGTAATTTCAGTGTCAGTGCGAGCCGACAGTAATTGCTTGCAGACCGTAGTCCTGATATAACAGACCTCAGCAGCTGCTGCAATGCAGTGTGTTGTTTGGGTTTCCCCTGCTTTGCTCATTTTTACTAGTTTTGATAAACTGATTGTAATCAGTCGTGACTTTGATCTTTCAGTGGAGGCTCTTATCTTAACACTCACAATATTACAATTTTCAAGACCACCATAACGATTGTATTTTAGGGTTTGGGCTGTTTTATTAAATGCTTTCTGCACTGAAAAGTGTGTTTTATAGTTTGATTTTACTGCAGCCTTTAAACCTCTCTGACTGCTACATAAAAAATACAACCTCTAGGGATATATCAGTTCTGTTCTCCCCGGGGAGCAAGAGATACTGAAATAACATCCGGCATGAACTACGGAAATTCTTATGCTTGTTAAGCATCTGTGTTCATGATTTGAAGCTGATTTTTAACAACTACAGGAGGTTTGGATGACTGATTGTCTGGCCCCCTGCATATTTCTACTTGTTTTTACATTGTCGAACTAATATTGTGCAAGCTTGTAAAAGATGCTCTTTGGTTTTTGCTCCACATTCTAAAGTCAGTTTCTCTGTCAGTCTGTGGCATTAATGTAAAAAAAAAAAAATCAAACCCTGTCCTTGTGGATTCAATAGATACTGTATAACCCTGCCCAACACACAAACATATATTTTTAAACTCGAGAGCAGTGATACATTACTCTGGGTACAAAGTGTGATTTCACCTGCTGAGGGTTTGTCTGCACAGGGACGAAAATATCACCTCAGATGGAAATTTGTTTACATCTTCCACAGCACTCCATGACCCGGGGGTATCTCACCACTTGCCCTGAGGGTAATCCAAGCATGTACATGGACAGTCTGGTATGCACAAGGCCGTATAAACAGCTTCTGTTCTCATTTGTGGCTTCCTGTCTCTCCACGTCCTCCTCGCGAGCCTCAACAAGAGGCTACAGTGACCAGCTTCCCATGTGAAAACCGACTCGGACAGCCGGGAAGGCTACAGCTCAGCCCCACCATCCAGCGTTTTTAAAGCTTGCCTCAACATATGGACATAAAGCCAGCATGTGTCTGCCTCTACTGTAATGGCTCACCCGATTTCATAGCAATTGCAGGGCCATTATCAGCTGTCATCGGGATGATAAAGAGGAGCAGTGAACCCTTCTTCTGCCTCACAGACATCTAAATATCGCATTTCAAGCTGCATTTACCAGCAAATGTTTTGGTGCATAATGTCATCCAATATATTAGACTTGCTGTATATCTCATGTGCCTTAAGCTGATAAAGGTATTTAAATTTTCATTAATATGAAAATTGAATATTGTACTGACATTCAATTGGAGAGCAGTTTAAAAGGGTTTCTATGATTTTTAATCACTCTAACCAGCAAGGCCACAATTCAATAGACTAAATGATGAGACTGACTTACAGCTCTAGCTATTTTTATATGGGGCACAAAAAAACACAGGATATTTCTTTCTTTTGAATGATCAGAATACACTGTGAGGACTTTGCCACAATTACAGTGCCTAACTTCTTACCCTCCCATTACAACCACTAAAACTGGAATAATTAACATAATCTGGCCTTCGACAGTTTGCTCAGCGCAGACATCACAACCTCCTGAATCTTAGATGAATATTTGTTGATATTGTTTGTGCAGATGTGTGATCTGCCAGGTCAGGTGGATGATGATGATGATTTTGACATCAACCATGTCAATTATATTTAACTTAAAAATAATTTTTCAATCCAAAGCTTTCATGAAACGACAAATGAAAAGTCAGTTGTATACATAGGCTATATGTGTTTGTCCTACAGCTCAACAGAGCCACATGGACAAATATCACTCAATAACAAAGCCATAAAACTGCAAATTACTACTCCTTAATGGAGATGATTGTTGATTAGAGGTGGCTTGGGGTTAACTCCTCAGCTCACAGTGTGTCACTGATGACTGGAAGCTAAACATTTGTAACCTCTGCAGTGTCTTCCTGTTGCACTTCTGTGATTGGAGGTAAACTAGGACATGTAGAGTTGCCAATGTCTCACTCCTACCCAGAATTACCCTTCAAGCACTGACACAATCTGTGTGAAATCAGGGCAATGTACAGCAGGATGCTTTTTGGTTCTCCTCTCTGTTCTCTCTCATTTAGTCTGACAATGTAGATTCACTGGAGGCCCAGAGAATGGACACCGGGAGTGATTAATGTGGGCCTTAAAACCACAGTAACAAACACATGCTTGTGTAAACAGTGGGCTGGTAGAGAATGCAGCTCCAGCCTTCAGATCCATGTTTGAAGAGTCAGGAAGGAAAACTGATTTTGTTTTGGAACATACAGTACAGCATTTATCATCCGTTATCCCCGACTTTTTGTATGACATTACACTTTAACTAATGAAGGAAAGAATCACGTGCTTCTTTGCGGTGAAAACTGCCTGGCGTGGCTCAGAAAATGACCACAGGAAGCACCACTTAATGATAATTGCTTTGATTCACAGCCGTATGGTGAATTTAAATGTGTTTTTGTACAGTGGAAGAGGTATAATATCAACATCTCGAGTAAATACCTTCCTTAACTCGTGAAGAGTTATAGAAAATATTTTCTCACAGTTTATAGCAACAAGAACATCCATAAAGCTGAAATGGAATTCGCATCAGACCCATAAAGCCGAGAGTCTTAAAAAGTAATTCATATGTTGACAGTTTTGTGTTTAGAGCGGCTGCCACTTGAATCTGAACTCTGACTTCCTGAGAGTCTCAAACATCAGTGTTGCCTCTCCAGCAGACAGGACTATGTTTCACCCAACAGCTCAACTTTTCTTATAGCTGCATAGCCGTCCTCTCTAACGCCTGTTTTTTTGGACTTGTGCACCTGCAGGAGAATCGACTTGTTTTCTACCAGGTGAAAGCAGTTTCCCTGCAGCACGTGTTTGTTTGAGGATGTGATGGCAGGTCAATAAGCCCCGTCATTCTCACTTTAGTACCCATCAGGTGAAATATCTTTTTTGTATTCAGCGACCTCAACGTTTAAATCAAAATGCAATGCAGCTGGATTTACATATTGTATTGAGGACGTGAGAAATCATTAGATGCTTTGTATCATACTGTATAATTTACAATGAGAGACCTTTGGGGAGATTAAATAAACTCTGGTTGGTTTGATTTGACCTGAGTTTGAAATGTTTGTATGACACACCAAAAGGAAAACACAACAAAAACAGATTGACTCTCCAAAAACCTTGTTTTTGTTGTCATGATTTCATGCTGGGAACACGTGAAACATTCATGGTCTGGTTTTGTAACAAATCACACTCTGCCAACATTTCACGGAGAGGAACCGCCGACATGTTTGGCAGGGATCCGTGACCTAATTAACACAAACCTAGCAGAGGAGATAAATCAGTGCTCGGTTTGAAGTAGGTGACGGGAGACTGACCCCCTGTGCTGCTACCTGCTGACAACCTGGCCCTCACTGTGAGCACTCAGGAGGGAACTCCAGAGTGTGAACCCGTCAAAGGCAGCTGGTCCCGATGGTATCCAGGGGTGGTAGCAAGGGACTGGCAGAGGTTCTTACCAACATCTTTAACCTCTCACTGGCCGCCTGCACCGTCCCCAGCTGCTTAAGACCTGCAATATGTCAGTCGGCAGTCTGAATGACTACCCGTGGCTCTCACTGTGATGAAGTGCTTTGAAAGACTTTATGAAATCGCATAGAAACCTCACTGCCTCCTCGCCTTGATCAGCACCAATTTGCAGACAGAGCCAACAGGTCCTCAGGTGATGCCATCAAGCCATCAACACAGCC
>OMNM01037783.1:0-11109 GCA_900302745.1 Parablennius parvicornis | reverse complement strand
TCTTTTTCATTTGTATAATGATATTAACAAGAACAGTGTTTGTGTGAGTGTGTGTGGATCATCTCCATCCTTGCGATGTGCAATTAAACGTTTTTGCTGCCTTCGACTGTAAAGACAATTATGCATTTTTCCCCTATAGCCACGTTCCTTATTAAGAGAGACTAATTAATTGCGTGCAACTAAATCCTCACAGCTTTGACTGAAAAAAAAAAAAAAATTCTTCAGGTTATTAAACAAGTAATCGAGGATTCTTTTTTTTTTTTTTTAAATCTTCAACATCATTTAAATAAAACTACAATCAAAAAGAAACAATTAGACATATGTAAAAGTCAGTTACGTTGGCTTGGATCTGATCTGAGTTCTTTTAATTTGTATAATTTTCCCATTAAGAGTTTGTCCTGTAAATCGAGACAGTAAAACAAGGCTGGGCTATGTTCTCCGTCATGCAAATATTTTTCTCCGTTCCATGCCTTTAGCAAAACAGCAACATCATGTATTTGGTCATGCTGTTCATGCTTAGAGGCTACACTTTCTATAGTTTTATTGTGAATATGTTCGCAGATACCAACTAGAAAAAGCAGCTGAGATATCATGAGTGTTGGAGATGTTGAGATAGGGAGGACGATGATTCACTGACGTTAGTGGAAATCTCATGAATGAGTGCAGCTTCTGATCTTGACATGGATTGGATAAACTTTGTATAATATTGTATTGTATAATACATGAACTTTATCATTATGCGTCACCAGTGCCTTCAGGCCACAATTGAAGCAAACTAAGAATTGAGTAGTTCTTCTTGTAGTATTTATATAAGGAAAAGCTTGGTATGAGAGTGGCGAATGTGGACATTTGTTTGACCTTCTTGGAAAGATTATTCTCTTGTTGCAACCTTTTAATGATTCTATACTTAAGGAATCTGTGTCCCCCAACATGCAGGCAACATGAGAAGGTTACCCGCACATTTCTAGGGTAGAAGAAGAAAACAGTGAGTCACATCATACAATGGAAATCGTGAAATGATCAGTTTCCCAATAGCATAGGTGGAGCAAAGATGTGTCTTCTTTTTAATTTTCTATGTTTTTATAACTTTGTAAGTCTTGCTTCAATGTCTCACTCTACCTCACATGACATTGGATATTATTTAGAGAAAAACAATGCATTCTCATTTTTTTCTTAATTTACTTAAGTACATTTGTCCTCTTGGTCAATAGTAACAGCTCGCTAAGCATGTCAGTTTATATCCCTGAGAGTAAGTTAACATATAACGTATGTCGGGCTGTTCCTGGTGTGTGCCGGGAACTCTGTCTCTGAACTTGACCGCTCACTAAAAAGACTCTGACACCTCTTAGCGGTGGGTCACCCGGCTCGTGCCTCGATGAAGAATGCAGCGAGCTGCGAGAAGAAATGTGAATTACAGGACACATTGATTATCGACACTTTGAACGCACCTTGTGGCCCCGGGTTCCCAACAGGGGGCGTGGGGTTTAGTCTGAGGAGGGGTGCTTAAGTGTGGGTACACGGGTTCGCCTGGAGAGCCTGGTTGGGCTCCAGGGAACCAGGGGATGTACCTGCTCGACGGTGGGCCCGGCCAGGTGAGATATGCTGGGTGAGACGTGGGAGCCCATGGGGGTATGAGGCTGGAGGTCTGGAGGGGTGCTGAGCTCCAGGGTTGGGGGTTCCACTGCTGCCGGACTTGTGGCAGAGAGAGTGAGCCTTCCTCGGACCGAGTAGTGGCCAGTATGGGGAACTGAAAGTGGAGCTATGGAGGAGGGCAGAGCTCCAGACCAGAGGATCCTGACTATAAGCTTGTGTAAACATGAATGTCCACCCATTCATAGATATTTTACAACACTGAAGTGGATCTCAGCTGAAAAACATACAATCGCATACATTCACACATAGGAAAAATTTTGAATTACCCACTGACAATAAATCCATTTTTGCACTGTGGATGGAGAAAATTAGCTAATATGCAACAAGAACATGCAAACTTGAACCTGAAGTGAAATTAATGACATTCTTACTCGAGCTGAAAGTAATCATCCATCCATCCATCCATCCATCCACCATTCAGGTGGGACAATATGAATATATCTAGAATTTACTAAGTGGTGAATTGTTAATGAACTGAACGAAGTCTCGAAGAGTTCAGGATGAGACAGCAGATAATGATGCAGCATTTCAGAACATTCTGTGTATAGGCAGGTACATTAATAAGTCATTACGAAGTGAATAACAATTAGATACAAGCCAGAAAGTCCACTTTGCAGCAGCAGGTCGTGTTTGGATGTTGGTATAAGTTTTTACCTAAACAAGACTTGTTTGAGGCGAATATCTCGCCTGCAGTCAGGGACGTGGGATTAAAGGTTGCCTAGCAGATAAGGGCTCTCCTAATTCCTGTTGTCAGTTCAGCTCATGTTATTTTTCAGTTTTTTTCCCCCCAGAATTTTACGAGACTTGTGTGTGCCCTTCTCTCTCTGATACCTACACCACCGCTCGCAGGCACGAGAGAAAAGAGAAAATTACATTCCTCAATTAAATCAGCCATTCAAATTAAATTCAGACAAATGAGTGGAGTAATTTCGTTTCTCCACATTTAGGGGTCATTTTTGGTAACAAATACAGGGGCAGCCACTCAGGGTAAATCTCATCTCCCAGATAAACGATCACAGAGTCATGAGTGTTGTCAGTCTGGTTTTAATGAAGGAGGGCAGATTTTAGATGCCGCTTGACGTTAACTTCTTTTCTTTTTCCTCTTCGGGGCAAGTGTTTTACTCTGGGAGGGTACCCGGAGCCTGGTTTCTGGTCGAAGACACGATTATGTCTGATTATAGCATTATTGCATGTTTTAGTGCGTGTAGCAGGTTCATCACAGCTCAGCTCGCAATCCCTGAAACCGAAACCCTCTTTTAAAAAACAAACAAACCCAAATATTTACCATTGTGAAAACATATTTTCCATCAACAGTCTTTTTCAATCAGATACCTATATTAGTTTCACAAAGGCATTTAATTATAGATGGCTGCATGCCACTTTATCACCAGAGGCTTCTGTTCTCAGTGGCTGACAAATTACAGTGCAGAGAAAGGTAGGAGGCTGTGATTTTTCTCCCACTGCTTTATTTGGAGGAGTTTTGTGGTCCACAAATAATCCTGAGGGAGAAGTTCAATACATGCATGAATCTCGATAGAGATGATGAATTTCACACTGAGCGATTCAAGGTTGATCAATTTCAGATGCAGCGACCAAGGGATTCCAGAGGGACGTGGACTTTCCGCCCTCATATCCCACAAAGACGGGTTGAATTTGACATGAGATGATATATGTGCAGCAGAAGATTCAAGGCAAATGATAATCCAAACAGAGATAGTTTGTCTTTCACTATTATGTAACGGAGGAATCCACCATCGTTTGAAGTAATGTAACAATTATTTTAGTTTATTAAATGTCACCTGCAGCAGCCACCCAATCAGAAAGCACATTTAATTAAATGTTTGTATAAAGGAATGATCCCAACTGTACACCAGACAGATAATAACTGGAACTCTAAAGGTGGATACATACAATTTGACAGAAAATTACTGTATGGTTAAACACATGTGGGGAAAGTGTTGTATGCATGTTTTGCCTTGTGTGTGATACAACACAAGATTATGCCAAGTGATGTACAGATCGCTAACAAAATGTCAATATCTATATTATAGATATATTTTTTGACGAATGTGTGTTTTTTCACTCATGATGTTATCAATATAAGGTTAATGGAGTGTCCCATTTTTTAATGGTTGTCATTACTACTTTTTCTTCATTGTGGGAGTCACCTTGTAAGCCTCGGGTCCCCAATATGGCTGTCACACTTGCCGGAGAGCGGTTTTTAACAGTGAGTAGCAAGAGATGACGGAGTCAGCTTTTTGGGTGGTCCATGTCTTTTTGTTTTGCTTTTTTTAATTTTCAAAAGTGCATAACAAAAAGTGCAATGTGCTCATAGTGCGTTTGAGGATTCAGGAGTGTGGCTTCTCCAGCAGCAGAATCATGATTGATGTAAAAAAAGGCGCCTTAAATACAGTTCACACAATTGGATGAAACCATTCAAGTTCCACGGGTGATAAGAATCAACATAAGTTTTATGAAACTAAGTCAATTCCTCCCAACCAAAACCATAACTATAAGTTGAAGCAAGAAAATCCATATCAAGTAAACCTAAAAACCAAACATCTAAATAATAAACTACAATGCTATAACTAAATGCAACACCCCAGCTTGCTCTTCCTCTTGGTTCAGCCTGGAACTATCTCAAGGTGTCTTCTCCCTGGATGACTCTTTTGTTGAGACCCTGATCTGAACACAAGAGGAGAAGGTAGGTTAAAAGCTCTACACTCACACAGCTCTCACCCACTCCTTCAAACATTCAACACATGTGCATAAACACCCATAGAAATAAGCTACTCTCATATCACATATATTGCAAACACTCAACTGTCATGTTGCCTCCACAGATGGGCCGCCTGACAGATGACACACCTCCGACTGCACCTCTGGCAAGAAAAGTTAAATATTTTTAAAATGACAATCATGTACAATCTTTTATTTGCACTTAATTTTGCATTATCCTTAAAGTACTATGTGTTACAGTGCTTTGTGAATATCTAAAGTGTTGCGAGTGATCACGTGGGGTAATGAACTGGCTGTTCGTTACAAGCTGTATCAATGCCCCAGATCAAGTTTAGAGCTGAGATAAAGAACAAAGGGATACTGTTATTGTTGGTATCTCTGTGATCGCTATAATTTGAAATAGAATACCTGTATATACATTGATCCTTGATTGTGTAATTGGTCAGAAATTTGAAGTGGGTGTGGTTAATTTGTGGAATAAAGTGACCATGACACCATTGTCCCAGGAGACCTGAATATGAAATGTAACTTTCTTTTTGCCACTTGGAGAAAAAATTATTTTTGTACTTGCTGAGTGTCTACCAATCTTAAACAAATAACCAGGCAAGAGAACTAAAAGATAGACTATGACAGATAGACTGAGGCTTGAAACAGAGAAATGAGTGGGAGCAAGACAAGAAACAGTGAAGTAGTGGTTTGCACTCTCTCCTCACTGTTGGGGGATATTCATGTTTGGCCAAGGCGCTGTTTCGTCTGAATTTTTTTTTTCTTCCCTCAACTGCTTTGGTTTCCTCCCTTTGTCCAACAACATGCATTTGAGGATTGTAAATCAAACCAGCACTAGACACAGACATGATTCTATATTCACAAGTCCGTTTGATGACACATGAAACTGTAGAACTTAAGGAACTATGAAGGAAACACTATCAGCACATGAAGGATTAGCACTATCTAGGACAGAATACAAAGTAGTTATATTAAGCATGACAACACCAGCTTTAATGGACGGCTCAAAATCTAAAACATGGATCCATATTTTCAGAACGCTGGAGAATGATTGCAAGCACACTCATCGGCCACTTTCTTATGTACACTTTGCTAGTAACAGGATGGACCACCTTTTACCTTGAGGACTGCCTTAATCCTTTGTGGCATAGATTCAACAAGGTACTGGAGACATTCCTCAGAGAGTTTGGTCCATATTGACATGATAGCATCACGCAGTTGCTGCAGATTTATCTGCTGCGCATCCATGATGCAAATCTCCCGTTCCACCACATCTCAAAGGTGCTCTATTGGATTGAGATCTGGTGACTGTGGAGGCCATTTGAGTACAGTGAAGTCATTGTCATGTTCAAGAAACCAGTCTGAGATGATTTGCGCTTTATGACATGGTGCGTTATCCTGCTGGAAGTAGCCATCAGAAGATGAGTACCCTGTGGTCATAAAGGGATGGACATGGTCAGTAACAATACTCAGGTAGGCTGTGGCGTTGACACGATGCTCAGTTGGGACTAAGGGGCCTAGAGTGTGCCAAGAAAATACCCCCCACACCATTACACCACCACCATCAGCCTGAACTGTTGATACAAGGCAGGATGGATCTATGCTTTCATGTTGTTGACGCCAAATTCTGACCCTACCATCCAAATGTCGCAGCAGAAATTGAGACTCATAAGACCAGGCAACGTTTCTCCAATCTTCTATTGTCCAATTTTGGTGAGCCTGGTCAAATTATAGCCTCAGTTTCCTGTTCTTAGCTGACAGGAGTGGCACCTGATGTGGTCTTCCGATGCTGTAGCCCATCCGCCACAAGGTTGGGCATATTGTGCGTTCAGAGATGCTCTTCTGCATACCTCGGTTGTAACGAGTGGTTGTTTGAGTTACTGTTGTCTTTCTATCAGCTGGAACCAGTCTGGCCATTCTCCTCTGACCTCTGGCATCATTGCACACTCGGCATTTGCGCCCACAGAATTGCCGCTCACTGGATATTGTCTCTTTTTCTGACCATTCTCTGTAAACCCTAGAGATGGTTGTACGTGAAAACCCCAGTAGATCAGCAGTTTCTGAAATAGTCATGCCAGCCCGTCTCTCACCAACAACCATGCCACGTTCAAAGTCACTTAAATCACCTTTCTTCCCCATTCTGATGCTCGGTTTGAACTGCGGCAGATCGTCTTGACCACGTCTACATGCCTAAATGCATCAAGTTGCTGCCATGTGATTGGCTGATTAGAAATTTGTGTTACCGAGCAGTTGGACAGGTGTACCTAAGAAAGTGGCCAAAGAGTGTGGAATGTTGGTGTGCTGGGGGAAAACACTTGAATTTGTTCTTGTATATCTTCACAGGTTCTCTTGGGGGCTTACACTGAAGAGTTGTTCCAGGAGCTGCCCCTAAAGCAGATGATCAAGGAATTTCAAGCAGATCTGTGCAGCTTGACTGACACTATCGCAGCAAGAAACGCTAAACTTGAACTACCTTACACATATCTGAGCCCAACTCAGATTGAAAACAGTATAACGATCTAGGAAACTTGGAATGAGCCCTGATTAACAGTTTAAATGGCAGTTTACGCATATCAGTTTTGTTATTGTTGTTATTGTTTGCTCTGGGAGGTGTGTGCATTTATTTTAGATAAGACAACATGTAAAGGGATTCAAACTCATATTATTGTATGAACAGAGAATAAAATGTTGCCTGAATCATGTTCATAGAGAGTATTTTCTATCCTGCTTTATCCTGTTTGGAGTCGCTGGAGTCGATCCCAGCTAACTGTAGACAAAATTAAGGTTTACCTTGCAGAGGTCTCCAGTCCATCGTGACACATAAACACCAATGGACAATTAACCTCAAATACATGGCTGTGTACTGTGGGTGGAAATTGAGAGTTCCCATTAAAAACCTATACACAGTGAGAAGGTGCAAACTCTACACAAAGTGAACTGGTCTGGATTTGTACACACATTTTAATATGTGGACATAGTGTTTCCCACTTCACCAGCATACAGTATACTGTGACTGTAAACTGAAACAACCATAGCTCATGTGCAAAACTGACACATTGACCTAGCAGCACTTTGTTTACAGCCTCAATTTCTAACATTTGTGTTGCTGTGAGCCACCGATTTTTTGTTGTTTTGTCTTGGAAGCCAAGAAGAACTTTGCTGTGATTGTTGCTGCCTCAGACATATAGCCTGTAGAACCACATCCAAACATCAACCAGGGTAATAAACAGCACCTGCACTTCATTAAGAAAAGACACCCAACACATTTGGGTTTTTTTTTGTTAAGCACACGTCAAACCAACCCTTGCAACCCTAAGTTCAGATGTCTGAACATCAAACTTTCACTCACATCCACATATCACAGGGAATTTGTTTCTTAATTAAGGTGGCATAGTAGTCATAGGCGTCTTTCTATGTTGGAGTTTACATGTACAGGTGTTAGTTTTCTCAGGATATTACGGTTTGCTCATGTACGTGATTTTGACATTCATTCCTCAACTATGATGAAGCAGTACAAACTTTGGATGTTTCATATTCCAGCAGCCTGAAAAACTTCCCCTTTGTGCCCTGTGGCTGCTGGGTCGAGCTAACTGCAAGCCAAAATCATCATTAAAAAAAAACAACAACACTCAAATGAATAGAATACATATATCACTTGATTGGCAATGTCTTTATAGCAGTCATCTTTGTTGTTACAGCGCTCTGTAGCTTCTCTGTTGACTTTATTCTTTGCAAGGTATAATTAAGCATTCAACAATCTGTAAGAATGTACATCTTACTGATTGATTTGCTGTCATCTAAAATCTGATACATTACTCTGAGTATGACTGTACTTTTTACTTATGTGTTCACTCTGTCAGTACAGCTGCTAATCCTACACTTCACTTATAATGCCCAAAAAACCTTTACACCTTTTTTTCTATGGTTTGACAGTATCTTTCTTCAAAATAATATGTAGTGCATCAAAATTGATTGGAGATGGATTAATATCATCTTCAGTCTCCATGTGGACGAGACAAAATGTCCCATCTAATTAGGTTTTCAATATGGTAATTTGGTTGATGGTGTAAAGGCTCACAATGGTAAATCTCAATCCATTATTTCTCCAAAAATGCAAAAACTGAGGTAGGAAAATAGTTTTGAGTGAAAAATGGTAAAAACATAAATAGAATAAAATAATTTGGAGTTTTTGACTAAATCGCTTGGTAATTTTTCCCCACTGTATGCTCATGAATGTTTCTAATGCAGGGGCACAAATAATCTGAAGTTATGCCAGTATCTTAGATACAAAAGAAATGGAGATGACAGAAGTAACTGTAAAAGCCTCTGGGACAGGCTCATACTTGAGCCACTACTCCCTGACAGTAACAGGAGCCAGTTGAGATGGTTTGAGAAAAGAATCCTCATTTTGAATGCCTGGATCGAGAGGTGCATGGGATTTCTCACAGCACTGTGTACACACAAAGCAGGCTGTTCAAGATGCATACACCACTTCCCAAACAAACTTTGTGATCTAAAAAAACAAACTTTGCGGTGGAATGTGCGTACCGATATGTCAACTTTGGACCTTGCACACGCACATTTTAGAGGCAGTGGAAACTCGCAGCGCAGATGGTGAGGTTGAAAATTGGAGCCAGTTTCATCTCATACATTAAATGCCATCACATATCTGACATTGATCTACGTAATCATAAACAGCCAAGTTGCAGTGTTCTAGATGTTCCTTCAGCGGGACATTACTATTACTGTTACTACCAGAAGGGCCAACAACACAACAGCTAGAAGCCACAACACAAAAGCAACAACAGGTGTGGCGTGGATTTTTGTTGGTGTGCTGTGGCTTTTTGTTGATGTGTTGTAACATTTGCTGATGTGTTGTGGCGTTGGCCCTTCTGGGCCACCGTAGAATATAGTCTGTCTTTTACAACATAAAAAAAACATCCCATCTTAGATAGATTTCTTCCCATTTCATGTCATCAAAAAGCAGCTATGCTGTTAAACAAAAAAAGCATTTAATCGTTAGTTGTCATTAAAGAAAATCTTTCAGGGCGACTTTTTTTATAACATGTTTATCCATGACACACACACAAAGATAACGGTGGCTTACAGTTTCTGGATCACATCGTCTTCTTTGTGTTTGTAGCCGAGCATCTATGGTTAGGCTAGACCACTGAAAAACTAATTCTTCATAATAGTAACAAGTAGTTAGCTGTAGTTCACACTAAGTTGTTTCTCAAAAACAGTGGTGGACCTGGCTGGTTTCCCGTCAGTGGAATTGTCAGTCTGTCCATCATTAAATTTGTTCATCCAAGTTTAAATTGTGTGTCCATCCACATATGTCTGAATATCTGCATGCTGTGTGTTGTCTGTTGCATGTTGTTTTTCTATGTTCAAAACTTTGTCCACTCTGTTGATATTGCTTTATTGTGAGTTTATGGTCATATATTCCATCCGTCAGTCCATATATCCATATATCTATCTACTCTGCTGCTTACCCTGTACAGGGCCGTGGGGCAGGATACGTGGGGCAGCTACTTAAGGTAGGTGGCTCAACCCCCAACTTGGGCGTCGCAATACCAGCCAATCAGAATTGACTTAATGAGATAAATGCTTCTGAAGTGAATTTCTAATACTTGTGTTGCTGTGAGCCACCTATTTTTTTGTTGTTTTGTTTTGGAAGCCAAGAAGAACATTGTTGTGATTGTTACTGCCTCTGACATCCAGAAATAGGACCACGTACAAACATCAACAAAGGTTATATACAATACCTGCACTTTATTAAGAAAAGACACCAAGCACATCTGGGTTTTTTTTTAAGCACATGTCAAAGCAACCCTTGCAACCATAAGTTCTGATGACTGAACATCAAACTTTCGCTCACATCCAGATATCACAGAGAATTTGTTTTTTAACTGAGGTGGCATATTAGGCATAGGCGATTTTACATGTTGGGGTTTACATGTACAGGTGATAGTTTTTGTCAGGATATTATAGTTTTGATTACGATAGCACTGAGGCTTCATTTATAAAGGTTGCATACCAGTACGTCAACTTTAGACCTTGCGCACACACATTTTAAAGGCTGGGGAAACTAGCATGCACAGATGGTGAGGTTGAAAATTGGAGCCAGATTCACTTCATACATTTATTGTCATCCTAATCTGACTTATTGATCCACATAATCATAAACAGCCAAGCAGCTGTGTTCTAGATGTTCCTTTAGTAGGACATTACTGTGGTGCTGTATGTGATATATGCTATTAAACAAAACCAAAAAAAGAGCATTTAATCAAATAGTTGTAATTAAAGAAAATCTTCCAGGACAAGACTTATTTTATAAAATGTTTATTTATGACTCACGTGCACAAAGGAAGCAGTGGCTTACAGTTTCTGGATCACATCGTCTTCTACCATACTTTGTGTTTGCAGCCGAGCATCTATGGTTAAGTGAGACCACTGAAAAACTAGTTCTTCATAATAGTAACAAGTAATTAGTTGTAGTTGACACTAAGTTATTGCTCAAAAACAGTGGTGAACCTGGCTAGTTTCCCGTCAGTGCAATTGTCAAAAAAATTTGCTTATCCATGTTTAAATTGTGTGTCCATCAACAGAAATATTAATTCTTGTTTGCCATGTCACTGATGTTATGCTACAGTTTAACTAGCAAGAACTACATCCCGTTTGCAATGTTTGTCTACCGGTTATTCCGTG